>AWOL01S0019486.1:135898-150053 GCA_000715115.1 Nicotiana otophora | reverse complement strand
TACGCTTTCTCTAGGTCAATAAACACCATGTGCAGATCCTTCTTCCTCTCTCTGTATAGTTCCACCAACCTTCTAACAAGGTGTATAGCTTCTGTAGTCGAACGACCCGGCATGAACCCGAACTGGTTGTCGGATACAGACACCGTCATCCTCACCCTCGCTTCAACCACCCTCTCCCACACTTTCATGGTATGACTCAGTAATTTGATACCCCTATAATTGTTACAACTCTGGATATCACCTTTGTTCTTATACAATGGAACCACCGTGCTCCACCTCCACTCATCCGGCATCCTCTTCCCCTCAAAAATACTATTAAACAACCTAGTCAACCACTCCAAACCTGCTCGCCCCACACACTTCCAAAATTCCACCGGAATCTCGTATGGACCGGTCGCTCTGCCCCTACTCATCTTACGCATAGCTTCCACGACCTTCTCAGCCTCGATACGCCTGCAGTACCCAAAGTCACGGTGACTCTCGGAATGCTCCAATTCACCTAGCACAATATCCCGATCCCCTTCTTCATTCAGAAGTTTATGAAAGTAAGTCTGCCATCTCCTCTTAATCTGGTATATGCGTTCATAACATCATCAAGCCTCTGAGGGCATCCCATCATATCATCTCGGCCACTGTGAGCAAATCATCAATATATACCAGCTGATCAGGTGGTGGTGCATATATAACGCCATAACCTTTTCTCATATCCCATATACATATAATATACGTGTATATAACTCCATCTGGGCATGGATCAATGTACATGTATAAATGCATGAAATGCATAAGAAATACATTAATAAGCTTTTCTCGGAATGTCATAAAAATAATATTCATGTCGGATAAATTTTATCAAATACGTATTTTTCTCAGACCCATGAACATAAGATATAATAATAATTCACATGGGGAATCAATAGTATAGACACCTCTAATATTTCTATGAATAAAGTCATTTATAGAAATTGTGCATTTGCTCGTTTCGTTCGTATCGTATAGATCATGCCTAAAGGAAAGAAGGGATAGCCTTAATATACCTAGAGTAAGACAAAATTCGTATGATATTCTTGAGATGGATTGCACCGTACTTCCTTAGAATTGAAAAATCCCGTTGTTATTACGCAGTGCAATTTCGTATGAATTTCTTACAAATTTAAGAATTGTCGTTGCTGTAGTCTTATTTGAAATTCAAACAATTTCGTCACCTTCATTATTTGTCTTTCCTTTATGTATAATTCCTTACAACAAATGAATTTGATAACCTTACTTGTTGAAATCTCTTTTTGAATTAGAGTCTTTGTTTTCTTTAAATTGTTGAAAGAGACCAAAATCAGAATCTTTGCTGTTCTTTTAAAATGGTTGAAAGATACATATCTATCTTTGCATTAAAAGGTCCTATGTTGAATTCATTGCCACCAAACCCATAATGACTAAGAGTCATATGGTTTGGTAGTGGCTTGCTGCCACATGGGGGTGGGGGTGGTTTTTAATCTTATCTTATAACTTATTAATTAATTAGGTAATGTCCCGTTATTCGATAATTAATTAATTACCCACATAATTAAGATTTATCTCAAATTACTTATAATACTACTCACTTTTACATACCTTATACACCTTACTATCATGGTCATGTGGTACCTTGTATGGCACTAGTCCATAAATACCAGGTATTTTAGCTCGGGCCGTATTGTATCCCAAAATGACAAACTTTGACGTAATTCCTTTTCTTCGATTTGCTTACCCTTTTTACTTCACAAAATTTACTCATCACGTGTTTGAAATAGCATAATGTTATAATTTCAAAATAACCTCATTCCCGAATTTTTCGTCGATTAACTTACGACGAAACTTTAACATACAAAAATGCGGGATGTAACATCTCATTTATGAGCTTCCATCAATTTATTTATGGCGTACTTTCACGTACGAAAATATGGTGTGTAACACAAAGCTTCTTATTCTATTGGGATCGAGCCGCTCTCCTCGGCATGATAGATACATCTATGGTTCGTGTCGTTCGACCCTCGGCAGTGCGCACATTATGATGGATCAGGTCATAATCCTCGGCAGGATTATGTATCACACTCTCATGGGAGCAGGTCATTTTCCTCGGCAATATAATAGATATATCTATGATTCAAAACTATTATGATGGATCGGGCCGTATGCCTCGGCATTTCTATAAATTACTCTTATGAAATCGTGTGTAATAATTGATAAGACGATAGTATATCTGTGAGTTTTCCTGATTTGAACTGTGGCGACCTATCTGGTGATATCCATTATATATACTCTGATTGAGGAGGTAACTACTAGCTGAGAGTTTGAGTTATTGCTGAGAGGAGAATTTTACCACCTATTTATACCTATTATTTTATTTATTTTCTCTGACTCACATCTATTTACATTCTATTGTATCTGTCTTATTGGACCACTAATAAGTATTGATGTCGACCACTCGTCACTACTTCTATAGGGTTAGGCTAGATACTTACTGGGTACGCATGGATTTACGTACTCATGCTACATTTACTGCACTTTTTGTGAAGGTACATATATGGTTGGTGGTCTTTTGGGCGCAGAGGCGCGGCTATTGTGGGGACTTTACCGTGAGCTGCATTTTATGTTACGATCTACAGCCTGCAGAGTCTCCATCAGAGTTATTTATATTCCCTTGTCTAATTTGTACTTCAGACAAATATTGTATTTTATTATATCTCCTAGTTGATGCTCATGCACTTGTGATATCGGGTTTTGGGGGTTCCTACAGATTGTTCATTATTGTAGTTCGTGTAAATTCTAAATCATACTATTTAATTAATAAAAATTATGAATTTAAAGTACTAGAATGAGTAATGAAATTGATCAAACTGTTGGCTTGCCTGACGGTGGGGTTAGGCTCCATCACGACCTATAGTGGATTTTGGGTCGTGACATGAGGTGATCGAATACACCCTAGCCCAAAGTGAAGCTTCTTCCATTCTTCAAGGAGGTAAAAGAGAATCTTTAGAAGTACATAAAGGTATGATTGTTAAGCTTAACACCCTTTCTTCTTGTGATGAGCATAGTGATGTTTCAAATGTTAGTTTGGGTACGTTTATTGATTTTAATGATTCTTTGAGTTGTGAAGATACACTAGATAGTGATTCTAGATGGTTTTAATGACCTATTTGCTTATGAAGAAGCATTGATTGAGGTTGAGGAAAGTGCAAAGGTTGCATCTTTATGTGGTATTGTTAAGTTTGATCCATTGATTCCTATTGTTCATGCTTTCTATTTTGAGGATCATTCTTTAAATGGTGATGATTGCTTATTTGAAGGTGAATTGAGTGGTAAAGTTTCAAGCTTTAAGTAAAATCTTGTTTGATTGTGAGATGGAATCTTTTGAGTTTGAATTGGGTTTACCAATCAAAGGTTCCATTTTTGAGAAGTCGTTTGAGATTACTAATGAGATTGTTTTGAAAGATAAAATTTTTGAAAAAGAAGAAAGTTCTTTAATTGGTATAAACTTTCTAACTTTTTTCACTCATATATTTTATAGATTTAATTTGTTCCACTACACTAGTGCTTTGAGATTAAAATAAGTTGATGACTTTCATGTGGATTGGTGTGATGAATTTACAAAAACAACATGCTAAATCTTTCTTGAATGATAATATTGGTGAAGCCAAGAGATTTGTTTTGTTTTAATGGTATCATTAGATTTTGGTTTGAATGGTAGATTTGTCTTACTTACTGGTTTGGATGCTTGAATTTACCATAAATTTGGTAAAATATGGTTTATTTCATAGTTTGAGGCACTTGTTTATGTCCAAGTTAACATTTTACTAATGAAGCTCCCTTTCTTTTGTTTAAAGGTCCAAATTCGAGGACGAGCTTCTTTTAAGGGAGGGAGGATGATACAATCTAGATAGCAATCGAGCAATTAAGATTCTAATTTGAGACTACTTTTATAACGATGCGACTAATGTATAATTTCTCCAACAATTAAAGCCTACATTACATTTGGTAGCTATATTTGTAATATTTAGCTCCCTGGTATAAATATCCCTTAAGGCTCTCATTTTAGATTTAGCTTATTTTGATATTGTGAATTAAAACTCATTGAGAATGTTTAAGATAAATTTCTATGTTGGTTGATTACTTGTTAAGGTGAACTTGCAAGGGGATTGCTTCCCCTCGAGGTTGTTTCTATAGCTTTGGGTCAATTAAGTCTTAAATTGATTGGCTATTTGTTTATTTCAAATGTTCTTTCACTTTTCTTAGTTGGTTCTCTACTAAATCTCTATCTTTTTATCCTTTTATTTGTGTTCTTGTTACTTTAATTCCGCGTTTGTATCAAATCTGAATAGGATTTTAAGTTGGACAAGGATGGACCTTAAGGTTCATTGAAAGTAGAGGCACTACCAACTTGTGGATCCTGTTTGGAAGGAAATTTGACTAAAGGATGTTTCCTTTCAATAGGAAATAAAGCTTGAGATAAGCTAGAATGAATCCATTCTGATTTGTATGGTTAAATGAACATACTGGTAAGAGATAGTTTTGAGTATTTTTGTGACGTTCACAAATGACTACTCAAAATATTATGCACAGTAAGTCTTAATGATTTGAGTAATTCAAGATTTTTAAGACTTGAAGCGAAAAGGCGCCGAGGAAATATATTAAGTTACTGTAATTTTATTGTAGTGGCGAGAACCTCTCTAAAGAGTTCTTTTGTTACTTATCAGAATAAGGGATTACATCTCAATTGTCTACACCGGAAACTCCATAATAGAGTGGTGTGGTAGAAATAAGAAATATGTTTCTTTTGGATATGGATACATTAATGAAATGTTATACAGATTTGCCTTGTTCGTTTTAGGAATATTTCATAGAAACTGCAAACTATATTCTGAATTTAGTTCCTTCTAAATTAGTACCTATGACATCTATAGAACTGTGGACTGAATGTAAGCTCAGTCTGCGGCATGTTCAGATATAGGATTGTCCAGCACATATGTTGAAGTCGAAAGTAGATATGTAATTTGGCATTAAGAATGGATAGGTGCATGTTTATTGAATATCCAAGAAAACGAATTGAGGTTTATTTTATTGTCCTAAAGAAAATAAGGCAATTGTTAAAACCAATGCAGCTTTTTAGATAAGGACTACTTAATAAACCATGTTCCTAGAAGTAAACTAGTTTTATAGCAACTAGGCAAAGTGTAATGATCCGGCCGGTCATTTTGATATTTATAGTCCTATTTTTCCCATTTACTGCTCATTTTGTACTTTATAGCCATTATGTGACTTGCCGGGATAGTCGGTTCGGGTCCGGAGAGATTTCATAATGAAATGGGACACTTAATCTCAAGGTTGAAAGCTTAAGTTAAAATGATTGACCAAGTGTTGATCTTTGAGTAAACGACTTCAAAATGGAGTTTTGATGGTTTCATTAGCTCCGTTGGGTGGTTTTGGACATAGGAGCGTGTTCAGATTGTGATTTGGAGGTCCGTAATGGAATTCTTGAAATAGCAAAAGTTGAATTTTTGGGAAGTTTAACAGGAAGTGGACTTTTTGATTTTAGGGTCGAATTTCGATTCTGGAAGTTGGAGTAGGTCCATAATGTCATTTGTAAATTGTGTGCAAAATTTGTGATCAATCAGACGTGTTTTGATAGGTTTCGGCGTCATTTGTAGAAGTTGAATTTTCTTAGATTCAATAGGTTTGAATTGGGGTGCGATTCATGTTTTTGAATTTCTTTGATGTGATCTGAGGGCTCGACTAAGTTCGTATGAGGTTTTAAGACTTGTTGGTATGTTTGGTTGAGGTCCCGGGGCCTCGGGTTGATTCCGGAGGGTTAACAGATCCAAAGTTGAAGTTGAGAGATTGCTGAAGTTGGACCTTTGCAGGTGTATCCGCGCCTGCGGAGCTTTGATCGCAGGTGCGAGCTCGCAGGTATGGGCTGGAATGCGCAGGTGCAAGTTTGGAGGGGAGTGGACAGGTTGCCACAGGTGCTAGGTAATTTCCGCACCTGCGTGACCACAGATGCGGCAGGGGGACTGTAGAAGCGAAACTGGGTAGGTGAGCTTGGACCGCAGAAGCGTCTTGGATGCTCGCAGAAGCGAATCTGTAGAAGTAGAGAGAGGGACCGCATGGGTGGAAGGAAACGCAAATACAAGTGAAATGTCGCTTCTACGACGCCGCAGAAGTGGTTAAGGTTCCGTAGAAGAGGAAGTGCTGGATAGAACACTTAAATGCAAGGGTTTGCGATTTTGCTTCATTTTAAATATTTTGAGCTCGGGTTTTGGCGATTCTCGAGAGGGTTTTCGAGGCGATTTTTCCCTTTTGCTAATTGTTATTCAATAACCTTGCTTCCCCATTGATTTTCCCACCTAGTCGGTGTGTATTTAAGGTGTAAATTGGGAGTTTGAGGCTAGGGATTTGGAGAGTTTGATTAGGGGATTTGGGTGACGAATTGGTGTCGGATTTTGATAAATTTGGTATGGTTATACTCGTGGTTGAATGGTCTTTCGGGTTTTGTGACTTTTATAGAATTTCAAGACGTGGGCCCAAGGGCCGGCTTTTGAGTCGATTTTTGACTTTTGATTTATAACTTAGCATTTTCTTATGGAGTTGATTCCTTTAGACCGTATTGATTATATCGAAGTATTTATGGGTAGATTTGAGGTATTTAGAGGCTATTTCGCGAGGCAAGGGTGTATTGGAGTAGAGATTTGCTCTGATTGAGGTAAGTAAGAGTTCTAAATCTGGTTTTGAGGGTACGAAACCCCGTATTATGTGTCATGTACTTGGTTTTGAAGTGACGCACATGCTAGGTGACGGGCGTGTGGGCGTGCACCATAGGAATTGTGACTTGGTCAAATTCTATGGAACTGTGTAGTTGAATACTCTGTTGTTATCGATATTTTCTCCATGTATTAGAGAAATTGGACCACAAATCATGTTAAAAATCATGTTTAGACTATGTGATGGCACTATAGGGATCCACAGAGGTCGTGTACATGTTGAATTATCTGTTAAATTGTTGTTTTGCACTCAATCACAATTTTACTTGTATATTACATCTTAGTCTCTATCGTTCATTATTGATGCATTATATCATTGTTGTTTAGGCTGCTTATTATGATTTCTGAGAGTCCGAGATACTGGAGAGGTTGATAACTGAGTGAGGCCGGGGGCCTGATTGTGAGGATATTTATGGGATCGGGCTGCACACCGCAGCATGTTTCACTATTGCTCATCATTGATGCATTATAGTGCTTGGGCTAAAGGAGCCCCTCCGGAGTCTGTACACACACCTAGTGAGCGCATGTACCTATTGAGCGCAAGTGTCGAGTGCCAAGTACTGAGCGATTAAGAGGAATGAGTGACTGTGAGGAATAAGAATGGGAGGGCTGAGTGATTGTTGCTCCGAGAGGATGCGTTTGACTTTCACTTCTATTGAACTTCAGCTGTCATATATCACTGTCCTGAAATTTCTGAGAGATGTTTTGGCCTTAATTGTCGAACTTGAAAGTATGCCTACTTTCCTATGTTGAAATCATTGTAATTGAACTTTGACGGTTAAGCTCGTCACTACCCTCAATTCTTTATTTAGTCTTGTTACTTATTGAGTTGGTTGTACTCACGCTACACCCTGCACTTCGTGTGCAGATTCAGGTATTTTTGGACACGGTGGGAGTTGATTTCAGCACACAGTTGATCTTCTTGAGCTTCCGAGGTATTGCCGGCGTTTCGTGTATCTTGTCTCTCCTTCCCTATCTTTCCGCTTATTGTATTTAGTTTCAGACTATATTAGATAGTATTTTCCAGACTTGTGCTGTGTAGATGCTCATGTACTCTGTGACACCCCGATAGTTGGGAACTTTCGCATTGTGTTTTGGGTTTCTGTCCCATTTGTGAGGCTCTCCGCTGCCCCGCTGATGAACCACCAGCATCCATTGAAGATGCAGCGCCCCCTGGCAAAAAGGAACTTAGTACATATGGAATAGTACTAGTATATAAAGCTAACTGTCCTCTTTCAAAATAGAATGCCCAGATAAGAAAGGGAAAACTAAAGAAACAGCAAGCCACAATCAACAATATCCAAATTTCCAGTTAAAACAAAATACTTTTCAAAATACGAACTTCATATACAATTTTGGTTGGGAGTTCATTAGCACCGATATACCACCGTCTTTGTTAGCACGGAGTTCGATCACGCCCGATCGGCTAGGCCATCTCCCCACGAACAATGTGATTTGACATGTGATGCAAAAGAAAGTTGTTACCAAGAGTAGTACCTCCATATGCGCAACATGGCGTCCGATATCCACCCGATCAGCTAGGCCGCCTTCCCACATATGTCATGTGGGTTGACTTATCCAATTCACTGTTATTACTAGTTTCATCCCAATTAAGGGAAATAATCACATTTTGACCAATATTTCAATTTTGTCCCAAATAAGGAGAATAATCACAATCCACCCCTACACTGGCATGTGTAGTTTCAGGTGCGGGCCTTATGACCCAACCTTCTTTGGTTTTGCTAATGATGCTCCCAAAAATATTTTTTTTATTTGATTTTCACACAAAGGAAACATAAATACAATTGTGCTCACCTCAACATCTTTCACCTTGTATAAATTCTCATTAGTATTTTGAGTCACTCAGAACAACAATATTCCCTTGGCTCATTTGGCCCTTCACAAGATTCTTTATTCCCGGCACGGTGGCCGCATTTCAAATTCAACACTTTAACCTCTTTCAATTTTAAAGATCACCATCAAATATCAACATATAAAATATTTTAGCAATCATATACCTCAAATTCATTAGTAATGGAAACTTTAAACACAAAAGGTTTCTTCCCAAAGAATGGGGCATACCGACCAACAATAGAAATACACATCAAAATCATACACAATCAATACACCATTTATTTTTGCAATACTCTTTCCCATAAATGACAATATACAATTTCACCGCTTGAGTATGTGTGAACTCGAACCACACTGGATATATTTATAAAGCAAAGCATTAGTTAAAACAGCCACTTATGAGCATGAATTGAGTACAAAAACTTTTAGTCTATTCTATTTTCGAAATCATTTTTAAATAGTTTAGTCGAAGCTCATTTCATAATCGTTATCACACCCTCTCATTTCATTGGCACTACTAGCCACAAATATAACATAAATTCTTGGCACGATGGCCACACTCTATATCTCTAATTCACTTATTTCACCTCCAACCATCTTTATAGATTATCAACAATAAGACATTTCCAATCAAGACTTTAGGTACACATATGAGCAATTAAGAGTCTTAAGCATTTTGAGATTTTTTCACNAATTCACTTATTTCACTTCCAACCATCTTTATAGATTATCAACAATAAGACATTTCCAATCAAGACTTTAGGTACACATATGAGCAATTAAGAGTCTTAAGCATTTTGAGATTTTTTCACACAATTTGGCATCATATCCTTCATTTGAAACATGACTCAAAGACATAGCATTTTAATACACATATCATTCTTGAACGCATTCCCAAAGGATAACATAATATACATACCTGTGTCGATCGAGAAGGACCTACTCATTTGAAACAAGGTAGAAGAACTAAAGAAACTAACAAGGAGAGTCCAGAGGGTTGAAGGCAGGAAGGGCATTGAAGGCTTAAAATATTAAGACTTATGTATCCAGCCAGATGTAGAACTGCCGAAGGGTTACAAACCTCCCAAATTTGAGATATTTGATGCCAATGGTGATCCTAAGGTGCATCTAAGAAACTACTGCGACAAGCTTGTGGGAGTGGGAAGGATTAAACAAATTCGCATGAAACTATCCAGGCGAAGTCTTACAGGAGATGCATTCTCTTAGTACATGAGCCAAAATCCGAAGAAGTGGGCAAATTAGGTAAGCATGGAATCGGATTTCATGGATAGATTCAGGTTCAATATAGAAAATGCGCCAGACATTTTCTATATCTATAACCTAAAGAAGAAGCCGATAGAAACCTTCTGCGTGTATGCTACTCATTGGAGTTCATAGGCTACCAAGGTGAGGCCGCCACTTGAGAAGAACAAATGAACAAGTTCTTTGTTAGAGCTCAGGATCCGCAGTATTACGAAAGGTTGATGGTTATGGAGAATCACAAGTTCTCAAACATCATCAAGTTAGGGGAAAGGATAGAAGAAGGAATCAAGAGCGGAATGGTGCCCAATTTTGAGGCACTGCAAGAGACAAACAAAGGCTTGCAATTAGGAGGTATCTCGAAGAAGAAAGAAGTAGTTGCTGTGATTGTAGCCTAATGTGATGACCCGCCATGTCACCATGCCACATAGGCACCATTTGGCATATATTAATACCATGCGGAAGCTTACATAGGAGGAAAGCTAGTATTTGTGAGAAGATTCTAGAGAAGTATAGACATTTCCTTTGAAAGATCCTAGATGCTTATGGATTTGCAAGGAAGTCCTTGGAATCTTCTAGGCTTGTAGAGAATTCTAGAGAAATCCTTTATCTTGCAAATATTAAGGACTTGTGTAACAATTAATATTTACACACTAGCCCCTAGGAGACTAGTATATAAAAGGGGCCATTCATTTGTAATTCATCAAGCAAACAATTCAAGTTCTCTCTAATACAAAGCTTCCTTTAACAATTCTCTTGTGTTCTTTCTACCATTCTCTTAGCGATCTTGAGTGTAGTAAGGCTGACTTGGAATAGCAAGAACGTGAGCAAATTGTCAAGTGCCGCACGACTACTTAGTTAATGACTAAGGACGTGACAACATGGTATCAGAGTCAGGTTGCAACTAAGAGAATGGCGAACGACGGAGAAATTAACTCTGCCAACACCCAAGCCAACATCATCCAGGATGCTGCTGGCAAGAGCGGCTGTAACAAAAAGAGGAATGCCACCAACAATAGCCAGGAGGTGCCACCCGAGGTTGTATCAAATGAAGGGCTTACATCCCAAGAACCATCTTCCACTGAGACGAGCAAGGATGAAGTGGAGGTCCTTCCCAAGGACGTCTCGCTCGGTAAAGAGTGGGTGGTAAAGATAAACGCGGGGATGGACGCCGTGGAGATTTTTGGCCAATGTTTGAGGAACGTAGAAGGCACCCTTAGAGTTCTTCAGGGGCATATTATTGAAGATATTGAGAGTATCTGAAATGACTTGGAGGGACATACACAAACCGAGATGGAGCTAAGGCAAACCATCACTGCCTTCAAGTGCAGACTCATGGAGGCTTTGAATGCTATCACTCCCAACTACCCATCTTTTACCCCAAACTCGAAATTGAAGACTAGAGGTTTGAATCTTACCTCTTTAGTGAAGATCTTGTGAGATTTCAAAGCTTGGGCAAGTTCTTGATGAACAAGGAAATTGAGATTCTTCCTCTCTCTGGAACACTCTCACTTCTCCCTAAAATCATCAAATAATTGCCTCAAAATAAGCCCCAAAGCCTATTTATCAAAATGGAGTCGGGTTATGAAAATAGGAAAATGGACCCTCCAAACTCAGGTATGCGGTTACACAATGGACTGTATAATGGGTATACGGGTCGCACAATAGACCTAAAAACTGATGCCCTGAACTGGCTACACTGGGTAGGTCTGCGACCATTTTGCGGTCGCATAATCAGTTTTGTTGTTCGCATAATGATTTTGCGGTCGCACATCTGACCGCGGAATCACATTCTTCCAGTCTTTCGTAATTTGGTCATAACTTCGTGTAGGAGTGTACAAATGACGAACGGTTTGAAGTGTTAGAAACTAGAATCAATGATATTTCATTTTATAGGTTGATCATCACATAACTCCTTATATATATGTATATATGCTCGTCAAAAGTTTGGTCTTGTACGTACTCATTTGGAATTTTAGTCTATCATGTAATTTCCAACTTGACTTGGACTTAGGGATCTCCTTAGATTCCACATCACTTATAATATGCCTCGTAAACTTATAATAATATCCAATTGATATCCATCATATTAATAGTCATCATCTGCACACAAAATAATACAATTAGCACACATCAACTTTCTTACTAGCGCTTAAGTATTTCGAAATTTTCCGGGGTGTTACATTCTCCCCCACTTAAGAACATTCGTCCTCGAATGTTTTACAAGTCACTTATAAGAGTAGAGTTACCATCCTTTTACCTACAACCATTATACATAGGCACTTATGATTACATGGGTCTTATACTTCTTTTTCAAAATCTCAACTTACTTGTGGCCCTTAAAATTGGCTATCTTTACAAATTCTTAAAACTTTCGGCAGAGTTTCCCCATTAACTGGGCCAATACACCTGTCATATAATCACCAAAATCAACCTATTAACACATACACAACTTGACAAAGCATCACCATGTATATCAATATCACTAGTCTCATTATTACAGGCATTATATTATCAAGAGTCATATATGGACATGAGCTACACATATTTAAATCATAACACATAGAAAGTACCTTTCAAATCACAATCATTTGACTATACACTCAAGTGAGAACATTTTATTTCCTTAACACTTTTGGTCCTCAAGGTGGCCTCCTCGACTTACAGACTTCGCCATAACACACCAACGGAGGCAATCTCAACTCCCGTACTTTTCTATCAAGGATAGCAAATAGTTGCTCCTCATAATCCAATTATCCATTAACTTCACCTTCTTCGACATAGACACATGAAACACCAGGTACACAGAGAAAAATAATAGGAAAACATCATACTCATAGTTTGGCCTATTTCCTTCAAACGCAGTTATTCTTGGAAGACTATTATTCATAAAAAGGACAACATCAATTGTTTCATTCCATATGTGAATTGTTTGGCAATAGTAAGCCTCAAAGAGAAATATCCAAGTACGTGACACCAGTCATCTCCTCGAGTGTAGGAAAAATCAGTTTAACACGAAATGAGAATATTCTAGCAGCCTAAATATGATATGGGTTTCAAAATACATGAAGTTATATTATGCTCTTAACAGTAACTAGCACAAGGAATCTATGCCACAAGCCATGAGAATGAAAAAGAAGTTGAACACTTGTGAGATTATTATCATTCTCACAACTTAACCTTTTCCAATAGTTGATCCTATGTGAGAGGACTAGAGATACAATGAACTTGTCTTTCAAATCAATATCCCCCCATGTTACTAGACGGTGAAAAGGATTCATGATAATATACACAAAGGAACAAAGTGGTTTTTCAAACCATAGGAGCCATATAAACCGGAGAGAAAAAGAGTGGCTCAAGAAGGATCTCAACACTAGGATGCTTTACATTAGATTTGATACCACATATGTAAATATTATAGTGGTGCATTCATAGGTACAAGTGAGCAGATGTTATCCATTTGAATCAAAGAGTTCTGTAAGAAATTCATCAAGTATAGTCTCTTGTTGAGAATTTAGGGAAGCGGTGGGAAGTATTAACCTAGGGTTATAACCCAATTCAAGAAAATCATTATAAAACTCAATTCCTCAAGAGGTTGTAAATAAGAGAATCGTGATCAAGAGGTTTCACGAATATTGCGTCTCATTCAAAGAGTAGGTACATGTAACGTTTTGTGATTCAACGTTTTGGTTAAGACCATATTTATGTAGGCCCTTTAAATATGGATATACATATACAACAACAACAACAACAACCCAGTATAATCCCACTTGTGAGTTCGAGTCACATATACAACAAGGAAAATAATGCGGTGTTCATAATGATGTACAAAAGAGTGACTTACTTGATGACATTAGATTGACATGGCAGTACCTTAATTAATGCCCCTCTACTCCACATCAAAAACATACATTAGTACCATAGTGACATACCCCCGAATGACATCTCATACACGTCACACAATGAGGACGGGGTCCGCTAAACTGACTCGCCTCACTTACCTGATATTTACCCTTTTTGCATACATCATAAGCATTCCCCTTAGTCTTCCTTCAAGCCTTCATGGCGGAAGTAACAATCCCTGCAACAGCTCGTTGTATGAACTTTTGGAATTGCCCAAGCCTGCCACCACTAACACATTCCTGAGCATACTTGCAACACGATAACAAATGTTCCTTCCTACATAACGTGCAGATAAGGATGGGTGTATCCAATCTAGGGCATTTGTTCTTCTTGTCCCCCCCCCCCCT
>AWOL01S0019486.1:75114-135769 GCA_000715115.1 Nicotiana otophora | reverse complement strand
CCCCCCTTCCACAACCATAACATATTTCAAGAATTATCCAACATAAACATGAGTTGCTAAACCCGAGTAGCTCTTCTTTCATATCAAACATTCCGGCTTATTGATGCCAATAATTCTCTTTCATTTCTTAGGTGATCTCACCACATAATCTGGTGGTGCGGTAACATTGATAGGTACAAGGGTGCTTCCCTTAGCAACGAATTCTTCCATTCTCTCCTCGTTTCCTCGAACTCGTGGGTTACTCATATGGAAAATGAGACATGACGAGGAATTTAGCTTCCTATCTGGATCTCTATCGCACGATCTGGAGTATCTAAGAAGTGTAAAATTCCTAAATGTCCATGTAGCCTTCTCATTATAGAAGTGGTCGACAACACACCGATAATAAGGACTCTACTAGACACGGCTCCGAGACATCCTAGGACACTTTAAAACCTTAGGCTCAGATACCAAGTTTGTCACGCCCCAAACTCAGGGAGCGCGACCGGCGCTCAAACGAGTGAACCCGGCCGAGCAAGCTTATTAGATTTCCTTCTACACAAACTCATCCATTAATAAATAAGATATGTACTCCATTAATGAAACCCTAAAAAGCTTTTATTAACACCTCCCATTCCATTTTCATTAGCAGCTTCATTCATAACTTCCAAATTATTACAAGTTTATAGATATAATGAAAATCTTATTTGCCAAATACCAAAATTTCTTGCTTAATTACCAACGTCGACTACCACCCACAACCTATCTACGGAGCCTCTAAGTACAACAAAAGTGAAGAATGGAAGTGTCGGCGACAAGGCCCCAGCTATACCTCATAGTACAAAATACAACGTCTGATGGCATAAAGTCCGGAATAGAGTAGTGCTCACCAAAACCTGATGAATAGAGAGTGACTGCTAATGAGGACCAAAGTTGCCCCGCTGATGAAACACCTGCATCCATTGAAGATGCAGCGCCCCCGGCAAAAGGGACGTTAGTAAATATGGAATAGTACTAGTATGTAAAGCCAACTGTCCTCTTTCAAAATAGAATGCACAGATAAGAAATGGAAAACCAAAGAAACAACAAGCCATAATCAACAATATCCAAATTTTTAGTTAAAACATAATAATTTTCAAAATACGAACTTCATATACAATTTTGGTTAGGCGATCATTAGCACTGATATACCACCGTCTTTGTTAGTACGGAGTCCGATCATGCCTGATCGGCTAGTCCATCTCCCCACGAACAATGTGATTTGACATGTGATGCGAAAGAAAGTTGTTACCAAGAGTAGTACTGCCATATGCGCAACATGGCGTTCGATCTCCACCTGATCAGCTAGGCCGCCTTCCCACATATGCTGTGTGGGTTGACTTTTCCAATTCACAGTTATTACCAGTTTCATCCCAATTAAGAGGAATAATCACAATTTAACCAATATTTAAATTTCATACCAAATAAGGGGAATAATCACAATCCACCCCTACACTGGCACGTGTAGTTTCAGGTGTGGGCCTTATGACCCAACCTTCCTCGGTTTTAATAATGATGCTCCTAAAAATATATTGTTTATTTGATTTTCACACAAAGGTAACATAAATACAATTATGCTCACCTCAACATCTTTCACTTGGTATAAATTCTCATTAATATTTTCAGTCACTCACAACAACAATATCCCTTGGTTCATTTGGCCATGTACAAGATTCTTTATTCCGGGCACGGTGGCCATATTTCATATTTCACACTTTCAGCTCTTTCAATTTCAAAGATTACCATCAAATATCAATATATAGAATATTTCAACAATCATATACCTCAAATGCATTAGTAATGGAAACTTTAAATACAAAAAGTTTCTTCCCAAAGAATGGGGCATGTCGACTAGTAATAGAAATACACATCAAAATCATACACCATCAATACACCATTTATTCTTGCAATACTCTTTCCCAGAAATGACAATATATAATTTCAACACCTGAGTATGTCAGAATTCGAGCCACACTGTATATATTTATAAAGCAAAGTATTAGTTAAAATAACCACTTATGGGAATGAATGGTGTACAAAAGCTTTTAGGCAATTCTATTTTCGAAATCATTTTTAAACAGTTGAGCCAAGGCTCATTTTATAATCTTTATCACACCCTCTCATTTGATTGGCACCACTAGCCACAATTATAACATAAATTCTTGGCATGTTGGCCACACTCTATATCCCCAATTTACTTATTTCACTTTCAGCCATCTTTATAAATTATCAACAATAAGACACTTCCAATCAAAGCTTTAGGTACATATATGAGCAATTAAGAGTCTTAAGCATATTGCGATTTTCTCACACAATTTGGCATCATAGTCTTCATTTGAAACATGACTCATAGACATAGCATTTTAGTACACATATCATTCTTGAACACATTCTCAAAGGATAACATAATGTGAGAGGAACATTCATAACACGTTTTGAAAACATAATTCTCAACACTTTGCTTATTCGGGACAATCAAATTTATTTGGAATATCTCGGAACATAGAATAAGGAACTTGAAATAACCATACTTGAAACTTACGAGAACATCATGGAATTCAATTCTAAGAGAGTAGTTTAACCAACATACCTTGCTTTAAGCTTTCCTTAAATTACTACAATGTTTCGAAAATTCTAGCAATCCCAAACTATTTTGAAAAATAAAAAATTGAACACAAGTTAGGAAGGTATTCATGGTTTCAGTTCATTTGAGCATTTTATCAAACACTACGTGTGCAAATTTAGCTACAAGGTTCTTGTACTATATTTTCTTCATTCTACAACCGAATCTTTACTTATTTGAGCTCAACAATCTTCCCACAAACCTTATTGATACAAGCATACATACATAATAATCTTACACCCAAGAATCATACTCCCAATCACTCAACTTTAACCCCAAACTCAAAATTGAAGACTAGAGGTTTGAATCTTACCTCTTAAGTGAAGATCTTGTGAGATTTCCTTGTTGGATTTCAAAGCTTGGGGAAGGTCTTGATGAACAAGGCACTTAAGCTTCTTCCTCTCTCTAGAACACTCTCACTTCTCTCTAAAATCATTAGATGATTGCCCCACAATAAGCCTCAAAGCCTGTTTGTCAAAATGGGGTCGGGTTATGAAATAAGGAAAATGGACCCTCCAAGCTCAAGTATGCGGTCGCACAATGGACCGCACAATGGACGGCAAAACTGATGCCCAAAACTGGGCTGCACTAGACAGGTCTGCGACCATTTTCGGTAGCATAATCATTTTGCGGTTTGCATAATGATTCATTGGTCGCACAACAGACCGCAGAATCAGATTTTTCCAGTCTTTCGTAATTTCTTCATAACTTTTTGTAGGAGTGTAAAAATGACAAACAGTTTGAAGCATTAGAAACTAGAGTCAAAGATCTTTCATTTTATAGGTTGATCATCACATAACTCTATATATATATATATATATATATATATATATATGTGTGTGTGTGTGTGTGTGTGTGTGTGTGTGTGTGTGTGTGTGTGCTCGTCCAAAATTTGGTCTTGTGCGTACTCATTTGAAATTTTAGTCTATCATGTAATTTCCAATTTGACTTGGTCTTAGGGCTCTCCTTAGACCCCACATCACTTATAATATTCCTCGTACACTTATTATCATATCCAATTGATATCCATCATATTAAAAATCATCGTCTACATATAAAATAATATAATTAGCACACATTAATTTTCTTACTAGTGCTTAAGTACTTCAAATTTTTTTGTGTTTTACAAGTAGAGACTTGCGGATCAGTGTGGAGATGTCTGTACTTATGTTCGAGAGGCTTCAGAGCCCTTAGGAAACTTCGTATTCTAGTATTCTTGTCGTGCATATTTGTTGACTCATGTAACTAAACTTCTGTATCTATTCTCTCACAGATGGTGATGACACGTGCTACGGGACAAGATGGACAACCACCAGTACCACCAGCTAGGGCCACGAGAGGCCGAGGTCATGATAGGTGCCGCGGTAGGGGCAGAGGTGCAGCTCGTATAGCAGCTAGAGCAGCACCTACAGATCCACCAGTTTCTCCAACTCAGGAGTAGGTCCCAGTTGTAGTTGAGCCAGCGGGGCCAACTCAAACACCAGTTATGCCCATCATGATTCCAGGCCTTCAAGAGGCTTTGGCCTAGATATTTCCAGGGGAGGTACTCATACCCCACTGCCCGTACTCTAGAGCAGGTGATGCAGGGAATTCAAACACTGGGGTACCACCAGCCCAGCCGATTGCAGCTTCTCAGGCCCCGGTGGTCCCCGTTATGACTGATGATGAGCAGCGGAGATGTCAGAGATTTAGGAGGCTTCAGCCTCCATCATTTAGCGGTGTTGAGTCAGAGGATGCTCAGGGTTTCTTGGATAAGTGTCAGTGGATTCTTTGCATGGCTGGTATTCTGGAGACCAGTGGGGTCTCGTTCACTACTTTTCAGTTTACTGGGGCTGCCTTCATATGATGGGAGGCTTATGAGAGGGGCAGGTTGGTCGATGCAACACCATTTTCATGGCAGGAGTTCTCTGTTCTCGTTTTGGAGAAGTTTGTGCCGCAGTTTCGTAGGGAGGAGCTGCGTAGACAGTTGGAGCAGTTACGTCAAGAGGGCATGTCGGTGACGCAGTACACGATGAGGTTTTCTAAGTTGGCTCGTCAAGCAGTTTTCTTGGTTCCCACTAATAGGGAGAGTATTAGAAGGTTTATGACAGCCTCACATATCTGGTGTGGTTGCTTATATTTCGGGAGAGGGTGTCTGGTGCTACTTTTGATGAAGTGGTTGACAATGCCCCGCAGATAGAGATAGTCCGTAGCGTGGAGTGTGGAGAGAAGGAGGCCAAGATTACTCGTGGATCGGTTGGTTTCGTCAGTGTTCCTTCTGGAGGTCATTGCTCCCACGGCAGGGGTCGTCCTTATAAGCATGCTCAGACGGCTCATCCAGATCACTGTGGTGCATCATCCAGCCATGGTTCATACAGTTCTCATTAGGGTCAGTCATCTCTAAGTTCCCTTCCAGCTCAGAGTTTGTCCGGTGCTCCATCGACTCAGGGTTCATCTATGCCGGGTCCTTTTAGCAGTTATCCCGGTGCTCGGGGCTCCCTTAAATCCCCACCACTAGCACCGGGGAGTTGCCTTGAGTGCGGGGAGTTTGGACATATGTGGAGGCAGTATCCTCGTCGCCCGATAGGTCTAGTAAAGTAGAGGATCCAAGCTGCGACTACAACACCAGTTACTTGACCACCCGCCCAGCCATCTCGGGGTAGGGCTCAGTCAGCTAGGGTTCGCCCAATAGGGGGAGGCCGATCAGTTGGAGGCCAGGCCTGATTCTATGCCATCCGTGCTAGCACCTATGTTGTTGCTTCTGATACAGTGATCACAGGTATTGTCTCAGTATGCCACAAGGATGCCTCTGTATTATTTAACCCTAGTTCCAGTTATTCATATATATCATCGTATTTTTCTTATAATCTAGATATACCCCGTGAGTCCTTAGTTTCATTTGTTTATATATCTACGTCGGTGGGCAACACTATTATTATTGACCGTGTGTATCGGTCGTGTGTAGTGACTATTGGGGGATTGGAGACTAAAGTTGATCTTTTATTGCTTAGTATGGTGTACTTCAACGTGATTTTGGGTATGGGTTGGTTGTCTCCATGTCATGCTATTTTAGATTGTCACGCTAAGACCGTGATATTGGCAATGTCGGGGTTGCCAAGGATTGAGTGAAGAGGTTCTCTAGACTATGTTCCCCAGAGGGATTTCATATTTGAAGGCCCAACAGATGGTTAGGAAGGGGTGTTTATCTTATTTGGCCTTTGTGAGGAACGTTGGTGCTGATACTTCTACTATTTATTCTGTTCCGGTGGTGCGAGACTTTTTGGATGTATTTTCTGCAGGCTTTCCGGGCATGCCACCTGACAAGGATATTGATTTCGGTATTGACTTGGTGTTGGGAACTCAGCCCATTTCTATTCCACTGTATCGTATGGAACTATCTTAGTTGAAGGAATTGAAGGAGCATCTTCAGGAACTTCTTGATAAGGGGTTTATTAGACCCAATGTGTCTCCTTGGGATACACCAGTCCTGTTTGTAAAGAAGGAGGATGGTACTATGCGGATGTGCATTGATTACAGGTAGTTGAACAAAGTTACAATCAAGAATAAGCATCATTTGTCGCGCATTAATGATCTATTTGACCAGCTTCAGGGAGCGAGGGTATTCTTTAAGATTGACTTGAGGTCTGGGTATCACCAGACGAAGATTCTGGACTCAGATATTCTAAAGACAACATTCAGGACCCGTTATGGTCATTATGAGTTTCTCGTGATGTCTTTTGGACTGACCAATGCCCCAGCAACATTCATGCATCTGATGAACAGTGTATTTCATCCTTATCTCAACTCGTTTGTCATAGTGTTCATTGATGATATCCTGGTGTACTCTCGTATCCAGGAGGAGCATGCCCCGCATTTGAGGATTGTGTTGCAGTGGTTGAGGGAGGAGAAACTTTATGCTAAGTTCTCTAAATTTGAGTTTTATCTTAGTTTAGTGGCGTTCTTGAGGCACGTGATATCCAGTAAGGGGATTCAGGTGGATCCGAAGAAGATAGAGGCGGTTTAGAGTTGGCCCCGACCATCCTCAGCTACGGAGATTCAGAACTTTCTCGGCTTGGCCGGTTATTATCGTTGCTTCGTGGAGGGTTTCTCATCTATTGCATCGCCTCTGATAAAATAGACCAAAAGGTTGTTATTTTCAGGTGGTCGGCTATGAGGAGAGCTTTCAGAAGCTCAAGACTGCCTTGACCACATCTTCAGTTCTAGTTCTACCTTCATCTTCTGGTCCTTATACAATGTATTATGATGCTTCTCGGATTGGTATTGGGTGTGTATTGATGCAGGAGGGTAGAGTGATCGCGTATGCTTCGCGTCAGTTGAATCCCCATGAGAAGAACTACCTTGTCCATGATTTAGAGTTAGTTTCCATCGTGCATGCATTAAATATTTGGAGGCATTATCTCTACAGTGTGTCTTGTGAGGTGTTTACAGATCATCGGTGTCTCCAGTGCTTGTTCAAATAGAAGGATCCAAATTTGAGGCAACGAAGATGGTTGGAGCTACTAAAGGACTATGATATCATTATTCTATATCATCCTGGGAAGGCCAATGTGGTAGCCGATGCCTTGAGTAGAAAGGCGGTGAGTATGGGTAGCCTTGCATTCATTCCTGTTGGTGAGAGACCTCTTACAGTTAATGTTCAGGGCTTGGCCAATCATTTCGTGAGATTAGATGTCTTGGAGTCCAGTCGGGTTCTAGCTTGTGTGGTATCTCGGTCTTCCTTATATGATCACATCAGAGAGCGTCAGCATGATGATCCTCATTTTCTTGTCCTTAAGGACACGGTTCAGCAAGGTAATGCCAGAGATGTTACTATTGGGGACGATGGAGTATTAAGGGTGCAGGGTCGGATTTGTGTGCCTAATGTGGACGAGCTATGTGAGTTGATTCTTAAGGAGGCCCACCGTTTGCAGTATTCCATTCATCTGGGTGTCGCGCCGATGTATCAGGACTTGAGGCAGCATTATTGGTGGAGAATAATGAAGAACGATATAGTGGGATTTGTAGCTCGGTGCCTTAACTATCACCAGGTGAAGTATGAGCATCAGAGGTCGGGCGGATTGCTTCAGAGGTTAGAGATTCTGAAGTGGAAATAGGAGCAGATCACCATGGATTTTGTAGTTGGGCTTCCACGGACTTCAAGGAAGTTCGATGCTATTTGGGTGGTTATGGATAGGCTGACCAAGAGCCCGTTTGGATTGGCTTAAAAATGGCT
Organism: Nicotiana otophora; assembly: GCA_000715115.1. Lineage (NCBI taxonomy): Eukaryota > Viridiplantae > Streptophyta > Magnoliopsida > Solanales > Solanaceae > Nicotiana > Nicotiana otophora. The sequence continues at coordinate 127,916 of AWOL01S0019486.1, read as the reverse complement.
TTTAAGTTAAGTTCTTAAAAGAACTTTATAAGTGTTGGAACTTGTTTTATAAATAAGCAATTACGTGTTTGGATAAAAGTGCTGAAACTGAAAACAAACTGATGAAGTGTTTGGTAAACAAGTGCTGGTAAGCACTTTTTCTTGTTAAAATGACTAAAATATCCTTAAAGTTGTTAATATTATAAAGAAGATGATGACTATAATATTATATTTTCCGTTCATAACTTCAAATTCAGGGGTAATACGTAAATTCATTGAATGATTTGATTTTAGAATATAGTTACACCAATTAAAAAAAAGGAAGGATTCAACGACCAAAAATATTAAATGTTATGGAACCAAAAAAAGAATCTAAAAGAACAATATTTACAAAATATTGGAATGTATCAAACATTATTTAAAAAAAACTAATGTTTGCTTCACGTTAAGAACTTCAAGAAATTGACAAATATTGGAGAATGACAGTAGCAAAGGCAAGATGAAGAACGAAGATTAGAACTGGCATAAGGAATGTGACGGGGAAGGGAGCAGCACTGGGAAAGAAAGAAAGGAAAGGGAAAAGAGGGAAAAATAATGAATGAAAGTGTAAAGAAAGAAATGAAAGGAAAAGAGAGGAAAGTTATGGAATAAGACGAAGAAGAAAGCAGAGGCTGCTGCAACAGCAATGGAGAAAAGAAAGATAGTATGTTGTAGGGTTTTCTACCGAGGGGTAATTTCGGGATCAAGAAAAATTATAAGGGATAAGAATGTAATATCCTTGGTCAAAGCAATATGGTTTTTAAGCCAATTTTGAAAAAGTTGGGTTTTCCAACTTATTGGTTTTGGCTTTTTTTTTAAGTAGATTTTAACTTTTTCTAAGCCCTTACTTTTGGTTGACAAACATTTCCACAAGTTAACAACTGCTTAAAAGCTAGTTTGACCAGCTTTTAAGCCCATCAAAACAGGCTCTTTAGTCCGCGCACTTTATTCCAGTTGGGACTACTTATACTTCGCATCAGTTGACTGAGATTTACATCCGAGATATTGTCTGCCTCCACGGCATGCCAGTGTCCATCATTTCAGATCGGGACACGCCGTTTACATCGCAGTTTTGGAGAGCTATGCAGCGAGAGTTGGGTACCCAGGTCCGAGCACACTATTCAGATATTGGACGGCATGCTACGTACTTGTGTCATCAATTTTGGGGGTTCTTGGGATCAATTTCTGCCACTCGTGGAGTTTACCTACAACAACAGCTACCAGTCGAGCATTTAGAAGGCTTCGTATAAGGCTTTGTATAGGAGATGGTGTAGATATCTGGTGGGTTGGTTTGAGCTTGGTGAGGCTAGGTTATTGGGTACTGAATTGGTTCAGGATGCTTTGGACAAGGTTAAATTAATTCATGAGCGGCTTCGCACGGCGCAGTCTTGACAGAAGAGTTATGCCTACAGGAAGGTCCGTGATGTTGCTTACATGGTTGGGGAGAATGTACTACTCAAGGTTTCACTGATGAAAGGTGTTATGAGGTTCTGGAAGAAGGGCGAGTTGATCCCTCGGTATATTGAGTCGTTTGAGGTACTTCAAAGGATTGGGGAGGTGGCTTACAAGATTGCTTTGCCACCTAGTTTGTCGAATGTGCATCTAGTATTTCATATTTCTATGCTCCGGAAGTATGTTGGCGATCCATCTCATGTTTTGGATTTCAGCACGGTTCAGTTGGATGGCGATTTGACTTATGATGTGGAGTCGGTGGCCATTTCGGATCGGCAGGTTCGAAAGTTGAGGTCAAAGGAAATAGCTTCAGTGAAGGTGCAGTGGAGAGATCAGGCAGTTGAGGAGGCTACTTGGGAGACCGAGAGGGAAATGCAGAGCAGATATCCACACTATTTGGGACTCCAGGTACGTTTCTAGACCCATTCGAGAATGAACGTTTGTTTAAGATGGGGAGGATGTAACGACCCTGTCATTTTGAGAGTTATAGCCCCGTTTCCCCCATTTACTGCTCATTTTGTACTTTATAGCCGTTCTGTGACTTGCCGGGGTAGTCGGTTCGGGTCCGGGAGATTTCAGAATGAAATGAGACACTTAGTCTCAAGGTTGAAAGCTTAAGTTGAAATGATTGACTGGGTGTTCATCTTTGAGTAAACGACTCCGGAATAGAGTTTTGATGATTATGTTACCTTCGTTGGGTGGTTTTGGACTTAGGAGTGTGTCTGGATTGTAATTTGGAGGTCCGTAGTGGAATTAGGCTTGAAATGGCAAAGGTTGGATTTTTGGGAAGTTTGACCGGGCGTGAACTTTTTGATATCGGGCTCGAATTCCGATTTTGAAAGTTGGAGTAGGTACGTAATGTCATTTGTAACTTATGTGCGAAATTTGGGGTCAATCGGACGTGTTTTGATAGGTTTCGGCATTGTTTGTAGAAGTTGAATTTCCTTAGTTTCAATAGGCTTGAATTGGGGTGCGATTCATGTTTTTGAAGTTGTTTGATGTGATTTGAGGGCTTGACTAAGTTCGTTTGAATTCAAAGGCCATTTTGCGAGGCAAGGGTGTATTGGAGTAGAGATTTGCTTGGATTGAGGTAAGTAACAGTTCTAAATCTGGTTCTAAGGGTACAAAACCCTGTATTACGTGTCATGTATTTGGTTTTGAGGTGACGCACATGCTAGGTGATGGGTGTGTGGGCGTGTACCTTAGGAATTGTGACTTGGACAAATTTCATGGAACGGTGTAGTTGAATACTCTGTTGTTCTCTGTATTTTCTCCATGTATTAGAGAAATTGGACCACAAATCATGTTAAAACTCATGTTTAGACTATGTGATGGCACTATAGGGACCCACAAAGGTCGTGTACATGTTGAATTATCTGTTAAATTGTTGTTTTGAACTCAGTCATATTATTACTTGTGTAAGATTGGCTTGTTATAGTGCTTGGGCTGAAGGAGCCCCTCCAGAGTCTGTACACATCCCCAGTGAGCACAGGTACCTACTGAGCGCGAGTGTCGAGTGCCGAGTACTGAGTGCTGAGCGATTGAGAAGAATGCATGACTATGAGGAATGAGAATGGGAGGACTGAGAGACTGTTGCTCTGAGAGGCTCCATCTGACTTTCACTTTTGTTGCACTTCAGCTATCATATATCACTGTCTTGAAATTTCTAAGAGATGTTATCTTCTGTTTTAGTTGAACTTGACATGAATTAACTGTTTTGGCCTTCATTGTCGAACTTGAAAGCATGCCTACTTTCCTATGTTGAAACCACTGTAATTGAACTTTGACGGTGAAGCTCGTCACTACCTTCAGTTCTTTGTTTAGTCTTGTTACTTACTGGGTTGGTTGTACTCACGCTATACCCTGCACTTCGTGTGTAGATCCAGGTATTTTCGGACACGGCGAGTGTTGATTTCAGCGCATAGTTGATATTCTGGAGATTCCGAGGTAGCTGTCGGCGTTTTGTAGACCTTGTCTTTCCTTCCTTATCTTTTCACTAATTGTATTTAGTTTCAGACTATATTAGACAGTGTTTTTCAGACTTTTGATATATAGATGCTCATGTACTCTGCGACACCCCGATAGTTGGGAACTTCCGCATTGTGTTTTGGGTTTCTATCCCGTTTATGAGAACTTTCATTTGTTTAAATTTCTTTAATTCGTTTTTCTGTTAAAAGTGTTGGAAATAATTTGAAATGTCGTCTTGCCTAGTACCACGATGGCATCATCACGACAGGTTAGGATTTTGGGTCGTGACACAAAGAAATAAATAGATGTTTAAGAACATCAAAACACACACGTCGGAATTGGTGTTTCATTGCATTTAAGTAGTGGGATAACATTAATATACATACTATGCTTTTATCGAGTAGGAGTGATGTTTGAACAATGAACACTATAGTAAGAAGTCGTTAATATTTCAATACCGTAAGGTAATATTAGTAGTACTTCGTCGTAGTGGGAGAATACTAAGGAAAATCATAATTCGATGTACACTCTTGGGATAGTTTCGGTAACAGGATCCCTGAAGAGTTTAATACCAAACTAGATAGTGTCGACAAAGAACTACTGGACAAAGATTGCATGAGAAAATAAATTGGCAAGATTCTTTAACAAAACCTTATTTGGTGAAGACTTTTAATAGTCATGTAAAAGAATGCTTGAGAAAGTTGTAGATACATGGTTATGAGTCTAAGTGGGAGATTGTTGGGGCATATACTATTAACCATGCATTTGGATATAGTATATTCTAATAACTTTCATGGTTAAAAGCCTAAGTGGGAGATTGTTGGGATATATACTATTAACCATGAGTTTGGTTTAGATATAGTATTTATTATGAAATAATTATTTATTCAGTTTTTAAAAAGTTTTAAATAGATCATATACTAGTATGTGTCCTTCACTTATATAGTAGACGATTTAGTGTATAGAATTTAGTTTATACACGAAAGATTAAATTATCAGTTCTTATAAGTATAAAGTTTGAGTTCACAATTTAATGATGGAATTGGACAAACCATCATGGATGATTGTAGCACAAGATTAAATATAATTTATCTTGATTATGGGAATGGTTTAATTTCAACTTCTTGTGCTAGTACATTTTGTATGCATTGAACGGACCAAGGAGAGATAAGTATTTTCTACTGACTTAGTAAAATAAACTCTCTAGCCATTAAATGTACTCATACACTTAATCTTGATATATTTGTTATTATTGTGTATATTATTATTGTTTTGATTTATTAAAAAGAGAGATCCTTTAATGGGTCAATATATCTGGTAAATTGGATAATAATAATAATAATAATAATAATAATAATAATAATAATAATAATAATAATAATAATAATAATAATAATAATAATAATAATGTACATTGTCGAAGTAATAGTTAGTTGATGGAACTCATGTTTCGATTTAGAGATTGATGATACACCTTTATGAAAGCTTATAAGTTTTTATGTGTATACACGGTCGGTAGATTTTGTATCCGACACATGAAATAAGTTAAGCGAAAGTTTAAAGTAAATAATCAATAAATGAAATCGTCAATAATTTAATTTAATTGGTTAGTATCTGAATCTTAACATGGGGAGTTAAATAAGATTTAATGGATGAATTTCGAAATTGAATAAGGAGTGTAATTACGAATTTTTAGCGGAATAATTCGTAACTAAATATGGTGTATATTAATTTTTAAAATTAAAAATTAATTCCATAATTGGGAGCCTTATTAATTAAACTATGTGGTCCATGTTGAGTCTAAATAATAGGAAATAAAGGAATCCCTTTCCTAGTGAAAAAGAAAACCCAACAGGTTTTGGAAAAGGGTTTTAACCCTTAACATTTGTGTTATAAATACATAAGGTTTTCCACCTAGAGAAAGAAGAGAATGTGGCCGAAAATTTCAGTTTTTTTCCTAGAAAATTTCGCCCACACGAAATTACTATTTTCGGATATTATTTGGGTAACACAGTAGAAGATCGTGGAACGTTCAGAGATCGTGATTGTGCGGGCGATGGAGATTCCATTGAGACGCTATGAAACTGAAGGTTCACGTGACTGAAAAGTTATTTTCACGCTTCAAGAGGTAACCCAGAAAACTCTGATATACTAGTTGTCTAGATTTCATGTGATTTTGATGTTGGAATTGCTTCCGTTGCTTTTAATAATTCATCAGTGCCCTCGGGACAAATTACTAAGATCACCTTCTTTTAACAGTTTCTGCTAGTTAGTGAAATAACTTTTGAAAGTTGTGAAATGGAACAGTGCGGGAGCTATGATTTTTACTAAAGGGGGTAAAAATATAAAAAAGCAAACCCACAAAGAAACTAAGGGAGTCAATATATATATTTCATAAGCTGGACAAGCTAGGATCCATAAATTGGGGGTGTGTTTTATGTTTCTGTAATGTCACGTGTCCCTCTGTTTAAATGAGGAGTTTTTTTGTCAAAAGTCTAACAGTGATGGTATATAGACTCAGATACTCAAACGAAGAGTATTCTTAAACTATTTCCGATAGTATAAGTGTATTTGATCCTTTTCTGTTTTAAATATTAGGATATGGTGCAACTAAAAAAAGAGAGCATATATATATTACAGATGCAAAATGTAAAGAACTAGAGGTTTAGCGTGTCATGGTTTTTGAAGGAAGGCAATTTGTTGGTTTTTGAACAGTCATGGTTTATGACATGCTGAAATTCAATACTTTTTAAATTGCTTGCTTCTTTGTTTATTTTTTTCATTTTTCCTTCTCATTTTATTTGATAGGTCATTTGCTCGCAACACACGCAAATGTTATTAAGTTGTTAGAGGTGGAACAAAGAAGCGATACAATACACATGGAGAAAATTGATTTAAAAGGACAATCTAACAAGATCATATATATCTGAACTGTACACGTGTGTATCTATATATGTGTATATATATATATATATATATATATATATATATATATATATATATATATATATATATATATATATATATATTGAGTATCTAATTCCCCAACACAAGTAGGAATCTTGCACAATCAATCAAGTCTTTAAAGGTTAAAGAAAGGTTCATCTTAATGTAAAAATGAAAAAACAACTACTTCATATAGAGAGTTTCCCCCTTTTCTCACAGTAAATCGGGTTTCAATAAAGTTAGAATCAATGATGTTCACCCAGGAACAAGAGTTTCACCCAATTCTAACAAGAGAGTTCCAAACTCATTTGATTCTAAATGCATAAATACAAAACAATAACTATATATAAAGTTAGCCTCGGATCAGCTCAGCTACAACCTCATTGTAGGGCCTGTGTCACGACTCTTCAAGTGTGTTTGGACCTGCATTTTCTGTTGTGCTGCAATCGCAACCATGTTCCACAGCTTCATTACTGTGATCGCACCCAAGAATGGTACAACACATCTTCTGCAATACCCGTGTTGTAGCTCTTTGGAACGCATTATCTTCAGTGTTGCGATCGCAACACGCACCCTGTGATCGCTATTGTGTTCCATTTTTTACAGTTCGTCCACCAATGTGGCTTCCAATTGTCGTTTTTATTTTTTTCTTTCCTTCTTTAATCGTCGTTACAGGTGCGAGATCTACCTCACGTAAGATCATTTGGTGTTAAATCAATTCCTAACCATTTTTTTCTCATCAATTGCCGCATTATAATAAGGGGCAAGTGTACAGATAGTCGATTTTGGGACCGCTATTTAAGCCATGTCCAAAGTTAATAAAAATTTGCAAGTTTGTGGCTGGAAAGATCATTCACATGAGAATGGCAAAGGTGCGCATTACAAGAGTGAATTGGTTCATCAAGTTATACACAGGTAATTCACGTGTAATTCAAGTTATACACACATAATAGTGTAGTTTTACACGATCCATAATTTTAATCAGTTATAGTAGATAATTACCGTTTTTTCTAAGAAATTCGTTCTCACTTATTATAGACTATCTGCAATAGGTTTTTAAGTAATCTGTCGATTTCGTAACAAATTAAATAAAAAGGCATTTTTATTTGTACCTCGATCGTAAGGAAAGCTAGCTCTTATTTTGTGGAATGAACCCTTTCCTTTCTTTTCGCGTGAAAATTAAAGAAATTATTTTCGGAGAATTAAATGGTATACTTGGAAGTCTCAAGTCCTTAAACCTAATAATCAACTGTAATTAATTAAGGGAAAGAAAGCATTTATGTGAAGAAGAAGAAGAAAAAACAAAGGTTTCGCTCCCTTCATGTGCAGTTATGGTGTAATTTAGGAAGATATTTAGGTTTATGTAAAACAAAATTTAAAACCTTATCAGTGCAAATTTAATAAACTTAATGGGTGACTAATTAACGAAGTCCGTAGTTTTTAGGGAATATATATATATATATATATATATATATATATATGAATAATCCGAAAACGAAAAAAAAGGGAAATCCTAATCCAACACAAACAATGTAAAAATAAACCCTAGGGAAAGGAATAATTAGGAAGCCTTGTCTCCTATATATATATATTATATACAACAAACAAGCATGAAGGGTAAAAATATATAGTAAAGTTTCTTTCAAAATTCCTCGCTTAGCTAGCAACTGTGCAAAGATCATTAATGGCTAAACTATTTCCATCTTCTCTTCTTATTGTAATCATGATACACCTACTAATTTTCCCTTCCACTAGCAGAAAATTATCAGCTCCTCCTTCAAAACCCAATAATATTTTAAATGAAGACCCAACACGGCTGCTTGACATCGCTCCTAGTTATGAGAGCACTGCTCCTAGTTATGTGATCATCACTACTTTTGCTGATGATTTTGAGAGCTCGGGTTGATATGTTTCTGTAAATCCTGATGATAACCACCAACAATCTATTATTCGTACTGTTATTTACGCTACTTTGATATTTATAGCTGCGCTCAGCCTTGTGTTGTTAATATGGATTATTTGGTATCATCATAAATATGTTTCGACAACAACAACAACATACCCAACGTGATCCCACAAGTGAGGTGGACATATATGCCTTGGCCTAATTTTTAATTTTTTTTAACAGTAATTTCGCCCTGTGGTGGCGAGACCCTTGGCCTAATTTTTAATTGTACTTGAGCAATATTATACCTGGACGTTCAAGGAAGCACAATATTTGTCTCTCAAAATTAATAGCTTTATTTGTGTTGTTGGTAGCTTCTAGATAATGTGTAGGATATAAGTATGTTATTTCATTACTTATCGTTTTCCTAGAAGTTCGTTCGCATTTATTGATGTCAGCAATTGGTATTTAAGTAATCTGATCTATGATCAATTTCGTAACAAATCAAATAAAAGGAATTTCTATTTGTACCTCATAAAAAAACTATTTTTTTTATTTTGTGTAATAAACCACTTCCTTTCGGAGGGAAGCAGACTATATTAGAAATTTCTGTAGAGTTGCTCATTGTAATTTCTGCAGTAGCTTGCTTCAGTAGAAAGGAAATGCTTGATGAAGTACGAATAACTACTTCATTTTGTCTTACATATGGGAGTTACTAGTTTAAAATTCACTATTTAGCAAGTAAATTAAATTGTATAAAGATTAATGCATTATAGTATTACGATATTTACCCGCAAAACGAAAACGTTACAGCTTGGACATCAGAAAAAGTTTTAATAATTGTGGTCAAGATCATTTAGTAAAATTTAAAACATTGTGTAGAATAAAGAATCATTTTGGACAAGAAACAAAGAAGTGAAACAAGATTTTATGTAATTTCCTAAACTTTAGGCAACAATTATCAAAAGGGTATGGTAATGATTTTGATAGAGAGAGGTCCCATCTCTTGCTAAGGATAATTCATAAATTTGGAAACTTTAAAAATATGTCTACAAGAGGGGTGAAATTTAAAAATAGTCTGATTTATAGCTCATAATTAAAAATTAGTCACAGTTTCAAAAGTAATCGAAATTTAATCACTTTTGCATTAGTCACAACTTTCTAGGAAGAAAAATCTATCATCATATCCTTTCGCTAATGCCTTTTCCTTTTCTGTACTCAACCGTCAAATCCTTTCCTTTTAACCCTTTCAATCACTCCCATTCTTCATTCATCGTTCCTACAGCTCAGAAACCCTCATCCAAAACACATCAATGGCGAAAAATTTCAAAATATCTCTCTGCCTCCACTCAAAAAAGCACTCATTCCAAGGCAAAACCCTCTTCTCATCCCCCAGAACCAGTATATTAAGGTTCCGATCATTTTGAAGGCTTTGCCTCTTCTCAGGCAGAGCTCTCTGACAACACTCACTGTATGAACGAGAAAGCCCTTGAAAAACGACCCATGGAAGAACCTCCTGAATCTTTCACCCCTAAGAAATTCAAAATAGACCTCTCAAACTCTCTAGAGTTAGACATCAATTTATGGGATACTCCAAATAGAGACACCTTCATTATCCTCAAGGACAAGTATATTGCCCATGGCAGAGTGATCGATCTGAATGATATGGAACACCTCAACTGTAAGGTAAAAGAGCTTTTCGAATTCTAAGGTTGGTCATACTTCCTCTCTCTACCGCCTCTTAAAACCTATAAATCTCTAGGTAGGATGTTTTATACTAATCTTCGTTCTAACAAGCCTGATAAGTTGGAATCTTTAGTTCTAGGGAAGCGCATTGTTCTAGATTGTGCCCTGTTTGACTCAATTTTTCAGCGTAAGTGTTCTAGGTTTTCTATGCTTTTCAAAAATACCTGACCTGAAGATTTTGAAATTACCTTTGATCAAGTAAAACGCTGCATAGCCAAGTCACCCTCTGATTCCCTTCCTAGCAAGTTAGGCCCCAGTGATATTAGTTTTGAAACCCAGGTCCTCGCTCACATTGTAGTAACAACGTTTCTCCTTCGCACTAGTTCATTATCCGCCTTATCTCAATGAGATAATTTTCTTGTTTATTACCTGGTGCCCAAGCTTAGAGTCAAACTGTCCTTTTGGGTCATAAGTTTTATGATGCGCTGATGACCGCACTAGTCTTCCTTATGATATGGTTATCCCTCATCTCCTATAAGCCCATAACATCTGTATTTCCAATTACCTCTTTATCTTTGTCACCAATTCTTACAACTCTAGAGCCTTTGCTAGTATACGGCGTGTTTTTACTAAGGTTACCTGGGGTGAAGAAGCAAGAAGGAGAGATTAAGGTTGTTCAGACTGAATCCAAAGCCAAAGCATCTGGTTACCATCTTGGTGTGAGTGATCCCGAACTTGTGGACAAATTGACTGTTATTGACAACAAGTTGACCATCATCAATGTCACAACCCAAAATCTCACCTGTCGTGATGGTGCCTATCTCAATACTAGGCAAGCCGACAATCTCAATAAACTTCCATATCTTTTAAGTTTTAAAGAATATATTTGAAAGCATAATTTCAAATACAAAACATTGCCAAAACCCGGTGTCACTAAGCACATGAGCATCTAATATAAATACAGAGTCTGACTGAAAAAATACTGTCTGAAAGTATAGAACATTACAATAACTGGGGAAAAAAGAGACAAGGTCAGCGGACTCTAGGCAACTACCTTGATAGTCTCCAACTGATAGCACTCTGAGATCTAACAGTCGCCGGATCCGAAATCACCTGGACCTACACACGAGGTGCAGAGTGTAGTATGAGTACAACTAACTCAATAATTAATAAGGCTAACCTCTGGGCTGTAAGTAGTAACGAACTCTGCAGATACAGTCCAGTATAAATAATGGTACAAAAATGTAGGCATGCTTTCAAGTTCAATAGTTAAACCCAATACAAGTGAAATAGATCAATACTGCATGATATGAGGAATATGACATCTCAGTAGAAAAGACCTTAGGTAGATGCTGGTCACAAATTATTCGGTCACTCGGTACTGTTTACGACCAATCCAGCCCACGGATATTCCATCTCATATATATATACACATCGACTGACGGCCAGTCACTAAGTACCGTATAAGGCTAATCCAACCCTGGGGTAATATATTCCCAAATGTAAATGATACGGACAAGATCCATGTCCAGGGTAATTTTATCATAATATATATAGATAAGTAAGGCTAGTCCATGCCCTCGAAAGTCCATCCCAAATATATAATCATCAATGCTCACTAGGGGTGTGTACAAACTCTGGAGGGGATCCTTCAACCCAAGCGTAATATAAAGCCGATATGGACTACTGCAGGCTGGCAGTCCCGATCCGTATAATAAATAAGCCTATAAGGCCTGCTACAGGCGGGCAACCCCGATCCATATAATAATAAAGCCAACAAGGCCTGCTGCAGATGGGCAGCCCCGATCCATATAATAATAAAGCCAACAAGGCCTGCTGCAGTCGGGCAACCCCGATCCATATAATAATAAAGATAGCAATTCCTGTTGCAGGCGGGCAGCCCCGATCCATATAATAATAAATCCAATAAGGCCTGGTGCAGGCGGGCAACCCCGATCCATATAATAGTAAAGCATATAAAGCATGTTGTGGTGTGTAGACCGATCCCATAATATATATATATATATATAGCCGATATGGCCTGCTGTAGGCGGGCAGCCCCGATCCCATAAATATCCTCACAATGTATGAGCACGACTGAGTATGAAATGTATATTTTAAAACAATTAATTTAACAGCAACACGACCATATGGGTCCCAAAATAAATCCAATAAGGCCTGGTGCAGGCGGGCAACCCCAATCCATATAATAGTAAAGCATGTTGTGGTGTGTAGACCGATCCCATAATATATATATATATATATATATATATATATATATATAGCCGATATGGCCTGCTGTAGGCGGGCAGCCCCGATCCCATAAATATCCTCACAATGGATGAGCACGACTGAGTATGAAATGTATATTTTAAAACAATTAATTTAACAGCAACACGACCATATGGGTCCCAAAATAAATCCAATAAGGCCTGGTGCAGGCGGGCAACCCCAATCCATATAATAGTAAAGCATGTTGTGGTGTGTAGACCGATCCCATAATATATATATATATATAGCCGATATGGCCTGCTGTAGGCGGGCAGCCCCGATCCCATAAATATCCTCACAATGTATGAGCACGACTGAGTATGAAATGTATATTTTAAAACAATTAATTTAACAGCAACACGACCCTATGGGTCCCAAAATAAATCCAATAAGGCCTGGTGCAGGCGGGCAACCCCAATCCATATAATAGTAAAGCATGTTGTGGTGTGTAGACCGATCCCATAATATATATATATATATAGAGCCGATATGGCCTGCTGTAGGCGGGCAGCCCCGATCCCATAAATATCCTCACAATGGATGAGCACGACTGAGTATGAAATGTATATTTTAAAACAATTAATTTAACAGCAACACGACCATATGGGTCCCAAAATAAATCCAATAAGGCCTGGTGCAGGCGGGCAACCCCAATCCATATAATAGTAAAGCATGTTGTGGTGTGTAGACCGATCCCATAATATATATATATATATATAGCCGATATGGCCTGCTGTAGGCGGGCAGCCCCGATCCCATAAATATCCTCACAATGTATGAGCACGACTGAGTATGAAATGTATATTTTAAAACAATTAATTTAACAGCAACACGACCCTATGGGTCCCAAAATAAATCCAATAAGGCCTGGTGCAGGCGGGCAACCCCAATCCATATAATAGTAAAGCATGTTGTGGTGTGTAGACCGATCCCATAATATATATATATATATATAGCCGATATGGCCTGCTGTAGGCGGGCAGCCCCGATCCCATAAATATCCTCACAATGTATGAGCACGACTGAGTATGAAATGTATATTTTAAAACAATTAATTTAACAGCAACACGACCCTATGGGTCCCAAAATAAATCCAATAAGGCCTGGTGCAGGCGGGCAACCCCAATCCATATAATAGTAAAGCATGTTGTGGTGTGTAGACCGATCCCATAATATATATATATATATATAGCCGATATGGCCTGCTGTAGGCGGGCAGCCCCGATCCCATAAATATCCTCACAATGTATGAGCACGACTGAGTATGAAATGTATATTTTAAAACAATTAATTTAACAGCAACACGACCCTATGGGTCCCAAAATATCGGCACGTAGCCTAAACATGATCTTTAATAAGAGCCTCACCTCAATTTCTCTATCACATGGGAAATGTTCAGATAATAACAGGATTCTTTAATTTATAAAACTTCACAGAATTTATTCAAGTCACAATTTCAATGGTGCACGTCCACACGCTCGTCAACTATCATGTGCGTCACCTCCAGACAATTTATATAACACCAACTCGAAGATTCATTCACTCAATGTAACACCCTAGAAAATTTCAAAGTACTTAAGGGGTAAGCCCGATAAATTTTGCAAAGGAAATAATATTTTATGGTGTCGGACTAGGCTTACGTATTTTATGGTGTAGAATCACTTTGCGGACGCTTAATGGCCGCAGAGTGAGGCAGTTAATTGGGTCAGTTAGATACAACTATGTGGGCGACTATGCGACCGTATAACTTTTATGCGGTGCATTATGCGACCGTATAACTGTTATGCGGTGCATTATGCGACCGCATAACAGGCAGCCTTTTTGATCATTTTGTCAGCAATTATGCGACCGGTATGCGGTCCGCATAACCACTATATGGTCATATATGCGACCGCAGAACCTGTTCCGGAACTCTATTTTTGGGTTTTTAAAACCCGACCCTATTTCGTTAAATACACTCTTTGGGTCATTTTTGAGCTATTATCTGACATTTTAGAGTGAGAGAGGGTGCCCTATAGTGAGAAGGTATTCTCCAATAATTGTTGTTTAATTCTTGCCCAAGTTTTGGAAGATTGAGAAGGGAAACTCACTAGATCTTCATCCTAAAGGTAAGATTCTACACCCTAACCCTCAAATTCGAATTTTGTGTAGAAATGGATAATAAGCAAGATAATTTCTGGGCAAGAGGGTTGGTTATTTTACATACATGTGTTATCAAAGCGTGTAGAAAGATTGTTGAGCTAAAAATGGTAAAGGTTAGGTTGTGGGATGATGGAATCCTCCATAAAAGGATCTTGAAGCCTTAATGCACATCTAGTGTTTAATAAAATGCTCAAATGAGCTAGAACCATGATCATCTTCCTAATTTTTTATTTAATTTGTTATATTTCTACAGTGCGGCCGCACTTCACAGCCTCTCCACTACTAGGCTTCAGTAAATTAAATATAACTTTCTCTACATATGTCCAAATTTAGATGTCTTTACTTTTCTGGAAATTAAACACGAAGGGCTACAACTTTTATGTTTAAATCATCTCTAAATTCCTTGTGGATCAAAATATATAAGCTTCTGAATTCAGACCACCGAACCTGTAGAACCCCTGATGTGCAGCCGCACACACATTTGTGTGGTCCGCACTTTGCCTTTGGAGTGCGGCCGCACACAAAATTGTGTGGTCCGTATTTTTCCTCTGCGGTCCGCACTTTTCCTCTGAAGTGCGGCCGCATACAAAATTGTGTGGTCCGCACTTTTCCTCTACGGTCCGCACTTTTCCGAAAGTTAAAGAACAAATTTAGAGTGCTGAAATGCCCGGACATCACTCAAAACTTACCCCGAAACTCATCGAGCCACTCGGGATCCCGTTCAAATATACCAATAAGTTCCATAACATAACACGGACCTACTCGATATTTCAAATCATATCAAACAACGCTAAAACCATGAATCATATCCCAATTCAAGCCTAATAAACTATGAAACATCCAATTTCTACAAACAATGCCGAAACCTATCAAATCACGTACGATTGACCTCACATTTTGCACACAAGTTATAAATAACATAACGGAGATATGAAAATTTTCAGAACTGGATTCCGACTCTGAAATCAAAAAGTCAACTCCTCGGTTAAACTTTCAAAGTTAAATTTCTATTTTAGTCATTTCAAGTTTAATTTAACTACGGGCTTCCAAATAATTTTTCGGACACGCTCCTAAGTCCAAAATCACCATACGGAGCTATTGGAACTATCAAAACTTCATTTCGGATTCATTTGCACAAAAATTCAAATCGGTCCACTCTTTTCATTTAAGCTTCTAAACAAGGATTGTTCTTTCAATTAAATCCTGAATCATCCGAAAACCAAACCCGGCAATTCACACAAGTCATAGCACACATTACGAAGCTACTCAAGACTTCAAATTGCCTAAAGGAGCGTAGATGTTCAAAATGACAAGTCGGGTCGTTACATTCTCCCCCACTTAAACATACGTTCGTCCTCGAACGTGCCAAAAGTTGTTCCTAAACCTTCAAATCACTATTCCACCTTACCACGCAGATACTCGGGGGTGATCCCATGTCACCCTATACCATATAGGCCTGACAACACCACATAACTGAAAATCACTAATTTAGCATTAGCCCATTAACCTTGGAGTCTAATTTCCAACATCCAAAAATTTGTTTTCAAGGCCCGAATCTCACATCTACACACTGTTTGAGTCTTAATAAGTTGTATTAGGCCTTATCCATAAGCCCATATATAATCACTTAACATATTACACAACTCGCATGCTCGCAGCACCATTTTCGATCACAGTAACTACTCCAAACTAACCCAGTAATAGTATTAACCCCCATTTCAAACAAAACATCATTCAAGAGCCTTCGTACACTGCTGATAATGAAAGAAACACGCGAAAATCTCACTACCCCTTATCAGATCAACAAGTCATGGAGCTCTCTCATCCCAACTATAACCATAATCACTTTCTAAGCCGACTTTCAATATTATCCTCCCGAATATACCTTAATCAAACCTGATTGTACCCATTCTAGGTCCAATGACCTTATATTATTAAACACAACTATCCCACTGACATGCCACACATTACAACTCGAGCCACAACTGCACAACCTTGTACCCAAAATGGAAGATGTTTCAAAGTAGAGAATCGTATTGCAAGTTCAACAAGCACCACCATAACTGCAATGTTATAAGCTCATTAAATATAGTAGAACCAAGACACACAAATTTAATAACAATAACAAGCTCTTCTAGAGCTCACATTATCATCACTCGCACGGACAACGCACGTGCTATAGTATCAATATCTCGACCCGTACGGATAACTCACGTGCAAATAATATAAATATCTGGTTTTGCACGGACAACTCACGTGCCAATAACATAATCTATCTGGCATGGTCACAGACCTCCAGTCCAAGCATATCATAGAGGAGAAATCAAATAAGTACACATGTATATGATAATGAAATAGGATTCACATTCTCTTGGAGTGGTATAAATAACACGCCATAGTATAGGCATGTGCAAAGTGTGTTATCACAGCTCGATCGGCAAGTTAACACAGAAATAGTAACTACCCAGTTTATTCAAGAAACTAGCCTCTTTGTAACCTCCAGTATAGTCTGGATAGTTCTCAACAAAGGTACGAATAAGAGAAACGTCATAACTTTACGCTTAACCGTCAACTCAAGGCATATCATAGCCTAAACATTTTCCCGAATCTGAATACTTGCCCTGATGCCCGCACATGATCTCAAACCCCACATATATATACGCACTCCCAGCGCATAGTCATCACAAATAATTAACGTAACTAGTACATCCACTGAGTTTAAATAAAATACTCACCTCAAACAGGCCGCAACCCTGAAACAATACGCTTATGAGAACTCCCAGATCCCCAAATTCATAGAACACATGAACCATCGTAACTGATCACAACTCCAGCACTCGAATGACTATCACATCCTTCATGCACGATCATCCCACTAGAAATATTTTCATAATTCTTCCGTGCCACATATCAATAATTTGAATATCAGCAGTCTATCAACCAGACGAATACCGCAATACCAGTGAAACATCCGTAAGTCAAAACACATTGTGCCCTTCTGAATGTGCACTCTTCTCATGTAATACCACTAGTGCCAATATCTGAAATCGAATGTGCTCCATAAACTCATGACCTTCATTTTGAAACTGAATCGTATACTTGCACATGCAAATCCCAATCTCACTCCATGCACAACCTCTATTAGGCCATCCAATGAAAACACGAGAACCTCATTAACACTCCGAGTCACAAGCAAAATACTTACCCAGTTAGGTAGAAACCTTCCTCTTGCTTCCTTCTAGGAGGAAATCACAATACACAACACGTTTCTCACACCAATAGAAAATTTCCGGTTCAAACCATGGTAGAAACCATCAAGAACACTTTAAAATCCATCTGCACATAACCAAGCTATTAGAACTAAATTTCTCTAACTCGACCAAACCATGTGGGTCACCTAAACCCAAGAATATTGCCACCAAAACATCTATAGAGTCTTATCACATCATAATTACCTCTATGAATACCACAACCGAAATACCCACTCTGAAAATACCTTATGTGAACTTAAAATTGTTCCTCTTCCTTTTTCTTGTACTGAAATGTAGAATCCATAGTCATATAGAATTACCGCAAGCTTCGACACCATCCAGTGTAAATAACCGATTCTGCTGATATACAAATTCAAAAAAAATTTGAATCAACACATATACATTTTGAATCCATTAGAACCCTTTCGAAAGTCACCCACTATGCTCAAATTTAAATTGCACCGCCCAAATGGGCTGAAAGACACAAGCCCCATTAGTACAACAGTCCCCAAAGAAGTACCCTACCTTAACACCACCAATCAAATTCATACTTCGTGTGCACTACATCTTTCAAAATAACCATTTAATCATTTCATGATTTTTTTCTTATTTTCTTAAAGTGTAATATAACCTGCATTCAAGAAACATTTTTACTCGAGTCATCCCCGATCTTAACCTCTACAAGGCATAACTAATCAACAAGTATGCCTCAGACCAAAAATAATACCTCACATAATCGTGCAATCACATCGTAGGTAGCAGACTCCCCCACTTTGCTCAAAGCCATAGAACAAAACACTCGATAAATCACAATACTTATACTTTATTACTTCCATAATACTGCAGTCAGTTCAACGAAAATTCTTCTCAAGCTTATGCAACACCCACCATAAAATACCTCAATCATCCTCTAAGTTCGCATTTATTCTCGTGACAGTCAAGTCAACTTTCTCGACCATATTCAAATTCAAATATCAACACATATGCCCCGCTAGCAGAAAAAAAACTCTTCACTCAACATTATAAGGAACACACCTTCGTAGATTACTCTACAGGGGATAACCCACTTGCTTAGGCTCAAATCGACATCTTGTTATACCTTTTCGCAATCATAATTACTATGCAATCACTTAATCTTTCTGAGTCAAAACTCATTAACAAGACATGAGAATTTAATTAGTCCCACTTTAACAACGTGAAAGATCCTTCAAAACATTCATACTCGAGATTGTATGTCACATAAAAATGAAAATCAAGAAAACACTCCTCATCACATTCGAATCGTCTTAACACATCCCGCAGTCATATCATACTCATCACAAAGCCGTTTCTACCGCTCATCGGGCCACAAATTCCACTCATATGGATATTATCGGACATATGTGTTACAACCTAAATTCGCATATCATAGATCATGCCGTAAGGTAGTCGACGTAAATCCAAGAAGAGATTATCTTTGAGATGATAATAAGTTAATCCTATTGGTCTTAAACGATATAAGGGTGTATAAGAGTGGTTAACAAGTATTTGAAGTTAAGCTAATCAAGGATGTTGTAACCCGTATTTTCGGATAACACTAGAGGTGATTAACTATCCCAAGAGGTCTTGTTTTAATGTATTTGAATCATATAATATCCGCATCATAAGTCTTGAAGTTAAGCGAGTTATGAAATAAAAGTCGATAAACGTTGTCGCAACTTAGGTTTATAATTTTACTTAAACTTTAGGTCCAATGTTACTATATTTTACTCCCAATGTGCTAGGAATTATGGGGTGATCTACCTATCAAATTGAAGATCTATGAGTCTAGTTTCCAACGCATTAAACCGTTTGTCGATACGATCTCGGAATAGAGAGATATTCACGTTTTCGCGAGAGTGCGCCAAGCTGCTCTCTATGTGGCCCACAAAGGCGGTTTAAGACATTTGGACATATATAAGATAACTCAACCCCGTTTTAAGTCATTATTTTTCAGTATATTCAGACCTTATAACCCTAAAAACATTCTCTCAAGGTTCTCTCATGATCCAAGACCCAAACAAAGGGCAAACAACACAAATCAAATGTCGGGAATCCCGTGGTGCTAGTAAGTTTCTTGTTTTTCTTGTTGTTGCTGATTTTTGTGTTGTTCCAGCTCGTGTGGGAGGTTGTTTTAAGTGTTTTATGTTCTGTAAATACACCTTCAAGTTTTTAATATCAACCCTAGGTGATTTCATGTCTTCTAAAGTAATTCTAGTGCCGAAAAACCCGAATTAATTGCTAGTTTCGCTTCCTTGTTCTTGTGGCAGAATTGAAGGGATATTTCGTGGAAAATTAAGGTCAAATTGGAGTTGTTCTTTCTGTTTAAAGGTAAGGAACCTCTTACTCTATATATATTTAAGATTATCCAAGTTGTGGCTAAGTCGTTGAAGCTAGAACTTGTGAAATATATATCGAAAGGCTTGGTAGTAATGTTGTTGGTTGGTGGACTGTTTTGGGAGGCTCAATATGATTATTAATGATGTTGTTTGGGCTGTTTGGTGATTGTATTGACTTGTGGGAAGTCATATATATAGGGGAGGTTCTGTCCGTTTCATCGTAAAATAGGTTGCGGTCGATACATAATAGTTACGACGCTTAAGCGATAATGATAGTGTCATTTCTCATATTGTAGACTAAGGAGTCGTGACATTTGCATAGCTTGAGGTTGGGCAGTATATACAAGGTATGTGAGGCTATCCCCTTCATTCTTTTGCACGACTCCGATTGTACATAATGTAATGAACGAGCTCCCAAAGATACTCTACTCTTAGAAGCTAGCAGTACTTACATTGCTGCCCTTCTTATGAAACGATTGATATTGATGTTACTTCTCTTATTCTTATATTATCAATGTTGTTGGTAGTTCCTGATTCTTATAAGATTCTTAATGAAGAGTTAATCCTAATAACGTGTACGAAGGATACCGACCTTACGTCACTCCGAAAGGTTCAAAATGTGATTCCAATGAGTCCAGCATGCATCATATATATGTATCTATTTTACTCTACCGAGCCGCGCTATAGTCGGCCGGGTACGGCACCTATTGTGCAACCACTGATCAGTTGGGTTTTACCGAGCTCCACGTGGCCGGGTACGATTCTACCGAGCCCTATGATGGCCGGGTACATTTTACCGAGCCTATTATGGCCGGGTACGATATGATGATGGTGATGCCCACAAAGGCATATGTTTTAAAAGTTTATGTATATATATGTATGTATCATGTATTTCATGTCAATAGCCCTCAGAGGTACCCAGATGTCACAGGTTGTATATTCTCTATCCTTGTTTACATTACTGTTCTTACTTATGCTTTCCTGCCTTACATACTCAGTACTTTATTCGTACTGACGTCCTTTTTATTTGTGGACGCTGCATGTCGTGCTGCAGGTCCTGATAGACGGGTAGACACAGCTCCCCCACCACAGTAGGCTGTCCAGTTCAGCGGTTATTGGCGAGATCCCTTCTCCGGACTTGCCGTGGTCTTGGTATGCATTTTTGTTATAGACATTATGGGTATGTCGGGGCCCTGTTCCGGCAATGTTGTAGCACTTATGTTCCTTTAGAGGCTCATAGACAGGTGTCGACTCATGTATGGTTTGGAATGCCTTGTCGGCTGATTTTTGTTGTATAGTCTTTCACGATAGCATGGTAGCTCGTACCTTATATATAGTTTCTTGACAGTCTTGTCATCCCATGTTATATATGTTCATGACATTATCTTTCATTGTTGGATGTTCATGATCCATGTCTACCATTTATATTGATCTTGTCGGCCCTTAAAGATAATAAGGAAGGTTAGATAAAATGTACGTTGGTGCTCGGCAAGTATGGCCCGGGTGCTAGTCATGACCCTCCAGTTGGGTCGTGACAATATGAGTACAAATATACAAGTTCTCACAACTAAAACTGCCGAGTCTAAGCTGCGGTCTAAACCTGGCCTCAAATCCTCTAGACTAGCCCACCACCAAAACAAAGAATACACCTCTCGAACCTCGTTCATGGAATCACAAGCCAACGATGCACAGTTGATACTTAGCGCTCACATGCGCAAACGAATGCGTGAAAGGAGTTCAAAGAGTTATGTTTCAAGCTGAAACAATTTCGCACAATAGAATACAAGAAAGTAAAATTTCTCCTAAGGTTTGACAACCTCTCGAAGATACGTACATATGTCTCTGCATCGATCCGCAAGACTCTACTAAGCATCCTCATGATTCGTGAGACCTATGTAACCTAGAGCTCTGATACCAACTTTTCTCGACCCAAAATCTCACTTGTCATGATGGCGCCTATCTCAATACTAGGCAAGCCGACAATCTCAATAAACCACCATATCTTTTAAGTTTGAAAACATAATATGTGAATTCCATAGAAAACCTCACAATTGCAAATACAAAACATTCCCAAAACTCTGTGTCACAGAGTACATGAGCATCTAATATAAATACAGAGTTCGATAAAACACTGTCCAAAAATATAGAACATTACAATAACTGAAAGAAAGAGAGACAAGGTCAGCGGACTTCAGGCAGCTACCTTGATAGTCTCCAACTGGTAGCACTCTGAGATCTAACAGTCACCGTATCCGAAAGCACTTGGATCTGCACACGAGATGCAGAGTGCACTATGAGTACAACCAAATCAATAAGTAACAAGGCTAACCTCTGGGCTGAAAGTAGTGTCGAGCTCCGCAGATACAGTCGAGTATAAATAATGGTACAAAAATGTAGGCATACTTTCAAGTTCAACAATTAAACCCAATACAAGTGAAATAGATCAATACTACATGATATGAGGAATATGACATCTCAGTAGAAAAGACCTCAGGTAAATACTGGTCACAAATTATCCGGTCACTCGGTACTGTTTAAGGCCAATCCAGCCCAGGGATATTACATCCCTTATATATATACACATCGACTAACAGTCAGTCACTCAGTACCGTATAAGGCTAATCCAACCCTGGGGTAATGTATCCCCAAATGTAAAGGATACGGACAATATCCATGTCCAGGGAAATTTCATCACAATATATATAGATAAGTAAGGCTAGTCCACGCCTTGGAAAGTCCATCCCTAATATGTAATCATCAACGCTCCCTGGAGGTGTGTACAAACTCTGGAGGGGCTCTTTCAGCCCAAGCGTAATATAAAGCTGATATGGACTACTGCAGGTGGGCAGTCCCGATTCGTATAATAAATAAGCCTATAAGGCCTGCTACAAGCGGGCAGCCCCGATCCATATAATAATAAATCCAACAAGGCATGCTGCAGGCGGGCAGCCCCGATCCATATAATAATAAATCCAACAAGGCATGCTGCAGGCGGGCAGCCCCGATACATATAATAACAAATCCAACAAGGCCTGTTGCAGGCGGGCAGCCCCGATCCATATAATAATAAAGCCAACAAGGCATGATGTAGGTGGGCAGCCCCGATCTATATAATAATAAAACCAACAAGGTCTGTTGTAGGCGGGCAGCCCTGATCCATATAATAGTAAAGCTTATAAGTCCTGCTGCAACGTGCAGTCCGATCCATATAATAGTAAAGCCTATAAGTCCTGTTGCGGCATGCAGTCTGATCCCATAATAATAATATATAAAGTTAATATGGCCAGCTGCAGGCGGGCAACCCCGATCCCATAAATATTCTCACAGTGGATGAGCACGACTAAGTATGAAATGTATATTTTAAAATAATTAATTTAACAGTAACGCGACCCCATAGGTCCCAAAGTATCACGTGATCTTTAATAAGAGCCTCACCTCAATTTCTCTAACACGTGGGAAATGTTCAAATAATAACATGATTCTTTAATTTATACAACTTCACAGAATTTATTCAATTCACAATTTCAATGGTGCACATCCACACGCTCGTCAACTATCTTGTGTGTCACCTCCAGATAATTTATATAACACCAACTCGGGGATTCATACCCTCAAATTCAAGTTTAGAAGTGTTACTTACCTCAAACTATGAAATGCTTTACTCTGCTATGCCTTTGCCTCGCAAATCGGCCTCTGAATTCCTCGAATCCCGATGAACTTCTTGAAAGCCCCACGAACAATCGTCACAACCCGACTTCTCTAGGTCACAAAAAAGAAATAATACCCTAGGCCTCGGTTATATAGTATACCCTCTGACCTCCCAATGTGCGGTCCGCACATTTCCAAGTTCCACACAACCTCTCCACTACCAGACTTCAGTAAATTGGCCATACCTTTCTCTACATATGTCCAAATTATGACTTCTTTATATTTCTGAAAATTCGACACAAAGGGCTACAACTGTCCTTTTTTGAATCATATCCAGATTCTTTGCGGATCAAACGATATAAGTTTCCGAAGTCGGTCTATCGAACCTGCAGAACCCCTGATGTGCGGTCGCACACAAAATTGTGCTGTCCGCACTTTTTCTCTGGAGTGCGGCCGCACACAAAATTGTACGGTCCGCACTTGTCCTCTGCGGTCCGCACATTTTCTCTAAAGTGCGGCCACACACAAAATTGTGCGGTCCGCACTTTTCTGAAAGTTACAGAACAACATTAGAGTGTCGAAATACCCAGACATCGCTCAAAACTCACCGAGCCACTTGTGATCCCGTTCAAATATACCAACAAGTTCCATAACATAGCACGGACCTATTCGAGGCCTCAAATCACATCAAACAATGCTAAAACCACGAATCATACCCTAATTCAAGCCTTATGAACTATGAAACTTCCAATTTCTTCAAACAACGCTGAAACCTATCAAATCACGTCTGATTGACCTCATATTTTGCACACAAGTCATAAATGACATAACGGAGCTATGAAAATTTTCAGAGCTAGATTCTGACTCCGATATCAAAAAGTCAACTCCCTGATCAAACTTCCAAAGCTAAATTTCTATTTTAGCCATTTCAAGTTAAATTTAACTATGGGCTTCCAAATAATTTTTCGAACACGCTCCTAAGTCCAAAATCACCATACGGAGCTATTGGAACTATCAAAACTCCATTCCATAGTCATTTGCACAAAAATTCAAATCGGTCCACTCTTTTCATTTAAGCTTCTAAACAAGAATTTTTCTTTCAATTAAATCCCGAATCATCCGAAAACCAAATCCGAAAATTCACACCAGTCATAGTACATATTAGAAAATTGCTCAAGATTTCAAATTGCCGAAAGGAGTGTATATGTTCAAAACGACAAGTCGGGTCGTTACAATCAAGGACCTTCTTGTCTCAACTCAATCAACCATTGGGTACATTCATGACATATCTAAGGAGACAGGGTCGGATGTATCAAAAATAAGTGTCAAGATTCTCAAGTTAGCAGAGAATGTAGTCAAAGCTTTCAAGGAGGTGTATGACATAATCGATGGGATATTTGTTACAGTGAATGCTAGCTTTGATCGTCTGAATGAGGGTATCTGCAATACTCTCACTTATTTTCTGCGTTGTTAGTTGTAAATGTGTGGATGTTTAAGACAATATTTATTTTTGCTGTTTTGGACTAGTTCACAAGTCATCGGATGCTTTTTTGTAGAATACTCATTATCTCTGCATGTTTATCACTGCACTTATGTTCGTGTAGTTCGCTTGCAATATTTCTGCCTACAATGCTTTTGTTCTATATTTGCATAGTGTTATAATCCTTTTTGCTGAAGGGGAGTCGACTACAAATATTAATCAAGTACTGCCTTGCTGAGGGGAAGTCAACTGAGGAGTCCACTATAGCAAGAAGAGAGTCGTCTAGCAGGGAAGTAAATTATTTTTATATATGCTATTTTAACATCATCAAAAAGGGAGAGATTGTTAGATGTAGATTTCAATGATGAAAAATAACATATTGTTGTTTGCAGGATCACTTGAGATACAAAGAAGGATGCGAGCAAGTCTATCAATGATGTACAAATGAAGACAAGAAAGGAATGAGTAAAAGAAAGAATGCAAAGATCTGTCAATGACAGTACGAAAGGAAGGCCCAAGATTAAAGCGATATGTAAAAGATACGACAACTAGGATGATGGCGTATAAAGAAGGAAGGACTGAGATTTAAGGAGATTTAGGATAAAATTGTGCCTACTCTAATTGCTAAAGATATGCGTCGAAAAGGAAGGCTGTCAATTCCATGGATCAAGGAGCAACTTAAGGACCACTTATAAGAGATCCTCTTTCAAGAAGGAAGCGATCGGCGTTGATGGACCATCTAAGGAAGCTCCGCACTTATTCTTGGAATGAATCATAACATATTCAACTCCAAGGATCAACTCCCTTGGGATCTCAAATCTCTCAACGATCGGCCAAAAATACGTCAAGCCAAAGTTCAAGTATATAATGCAAATTATCAAAGAGGAATCACATACTTTGATCAAACCAATTCCATGCTCTTTGTTCTACTCTAAACAAGCATTGTAATCTAAGTGTAGTTTACTGTGTAATCAGTAGAGAGAAAAATGAGAGAGAAAAACCTTGGTGAGGCATTATATCGAAAATATAGAAAACAACCTTTATGGGATTGTCCTTAAAAGGAACTATAACTTTTCAATCTTAAGGTATACATTTAAGTCCCTTTGTACCTTAAGTTGGACTCTTCGTGGGTTTGTCCTTAAAAGGAACTATACCTTTTCAATCTTAAGGTGGACGTTTAAGTCCCTTTGCACATTAACTTGACCTCTTTATGGATTTGTCCTTCTATATGCTGCCATGGATTTGTCCTCTCTTATGATGTTGAGGATTTGTCCATCTATTTGTTGCCATATACTTGTACTTCGATATGCCGTATGAACCTTCATATCTTGAAAGTAATCTCTTTGATAGTCGGGCCACCTTGAGAGTAATCTCTCCGATAGTCGGGTCATCTTGAGAGTAGTCTCTCCGATAGTCGGGCTACATTGAGAGTAATCTCTCCGATAGCCGGGCCACCTTGAGAGTAATCTCTCTGATAGTCGGGTCATCTTGAGAGTAATCTCTCTGATAGTCGGGCCACATTGAGAGTAATCTCTCTGATGATCCGGCAACCTTGAGAGTAATCTCTCTGATAGTCGGGTCGTCTTGAGAGTAATCTCTTCGATAATGTCATGGCCCAAAATCTCACCTGTCATGATGGCGCCTATCTCAATACTAGGCAAGCCGACAATCTCAATAAACTACCATATCTTTTAAGTTTGAAAACATAATATCTAAATTCAGCGGAAGAAAACTCATAATTACATATATAAACACTCACAAAACCCGGTGTCACTAAGTACATGATCATCTAAATGAATACAAGGTCTGATTGATAAAATCAGTGTCAGAAAATACAGAACAGTACAATAACTAAAAAGGAAGGGAGTCAAAGTTTGTGGACGCCAAGCAGCTACCTTGATAATCTCCATATAATAAATTCTGAAATCTAGCAACCAACGTATCCGGGAGAACCTGGATTTGCACACGAGGTGCAGAGTATAGTATGAGTACAACCAACTCAATAAGTAACAAGACTAACCTTTGGGCTTAAAGTAGTGACGAGCTCGGCAGGTACAATCCAGTATAAAAATAACAATACAGAAATGTAGGCATGCTTTCAAGTTCAACAGTTACTCTCAGTACAAATAAAATAGATCACTTCTAAACAATGTGAGGAATATGACATCTCTGTATCTACATGCCAATGTACATATTGTATGTGATTCACCTTAGTGAAAACTTCGTGTACTCTAAAATACTCAATCACTCGGTATTGTATATGGTCAATCCAGCCCAGGGAAGATCCATCCCAAATATATATGTATATCCATCAACTAACAGTCAGTCACTCTATACTGTATAAGGCCAATCCAGCCTAGGGGAAGATCCATCCCCAACTATCAATCATTACGACAAGATCCATGTTCAGGGAAAATCCATCCTTCAATATAAATACTTCGGGCAAGATCCATGCCCAGGAAAAATCCATCTCTCAATATAACTACTTCGGACAAGATCCATGTCCAGGGAAGATCCATCCCTCAATATATATATATATATATGGCAAGATCCATGCCCAGGGAAGATCCATCCCAGATATATGTATATCAACTACGCTCACTATGGGGGTGCAGACTCCGGAGGGACTCCTTCAGCCCAAGCGAATAGCCAGAACCAGGCATAATAAAATAAACATAACTATCACTCAAAATCTCTAGTCTCTCGGGTTCTCAATGACATAAAAAATCAACCCGACATGATCATATGAAGTATCAATGAATGATAACAGAGGCTGAGATATGATATGCAAGTGATAGATGCGACTGAGTACAATATTATAAATTTAAACAAATAGTTAAACAACAAAACGACCCATGTGGGTCCCAAAATATATCGGCGCGTAGCCAAATCATGATCTTTAACATGAGTCTCAGCTCAATTTTTCTAACACGTGGAGGATGTGCGAATAATGACATTTATTTAACTATGCAACTCCACGGAATCAATTAATTCACAATTCCTATAATGCACACTTACACGCACGTCGCCTAGCATGTACGTCTTCTCCAAACAATTCATACAACATGTAATTCATGGAATTATACCCTCAGAACTAAGTTTTGAAGTGTTACTTACCTCAAATCGTGTAATTTCTCACTCTGGTATGCCCTTGCCTCGTGAATTGGTATATAATCCTCGTATCTAGCCACAATTAATTTGATTCAGCCAATACAAATTATTGGAATTAATTCTATAATAAAATACTATTTTTCCAATAAAAATCCAAATTTAACTCAAAATATCGCTCGTGGGTCCCACATCTCGGAACCTGACAAAAGTTACAAAATATGAACGCCCATCCAACTACGAGTCCAACCATATAAATTTCACCAAATTCCGACATCAACTCGATCCTCAAATCTTAAGCAAAAATCTTTGAATATTTCTACCATTTTCAACTCAATCTTTACCCATTTGAACTCAACAATCTTTTCACAAACCTTATTGGTATGTGTATGTATAAATAATACTCTAACACCAAAGAATCATACTCTTAATCACCCATCTTTTACTGCAAACCCGAAATTGAAGAACTGTGGAAAGAAATTCTTACCTCTTTGAAGCCCTAGCAAGATCCTTGTGAAATCTTCAAACCTTGAACAAGAATTGATGAATAAATGACTAAGTCTTCACTTTCTCTCTCTAAAATATCAGATGAAACCCTTCAAAATGACCGCCAATAGTGTTTTATAAGAATGGGGTCGGGTTTATAAAACCAGAAATATTAAGCCTAGAAACACACTATGCAACCGCATAATGCTTCTGCGGCTCGCGAAATGGCCGCGAAACGTGGCCTCCGGAACTGGGCAAGGCTGCCTCAATATGCGGTCGTTATGTAGTAGCATAATGCACCACAGAACTGATCTGCGGTCGCATAATGTGCCGCAAACTTTCCTCCACACTTGCCCCACTCCTGATTCACTCTGCGACCATTATGCGGTCCGCAGAGTGATTCTGCGACCGCATAGTGGGACGCAGAAATGACCTTTTTTCGGCAAAAATTTTTCTTTACTCCTCGGTGTATTGTTCAACCTAAAAATTCCGAGCCGCGGCTCGCAAGCTCGTTGCGAGAAATTTCTACAACCTTTGTACTAATTAATTTACCTCGGCACCACAAAACCTTTTCAACTTAAGTTTTAAAGCCTAGAACTAAGTATTCCAAATTATTCCAAAACCTCAACGGACCCGAACCAATTAACCCGGTAAATCATAAAACAACTAAAAACATAACTTGAGCAGTAAATGGGGAGACGGTGTTGTAATACTTGAAACGATCGGCCCGATCGTTACAGATAGTCGGGCCACATTAAAAGTAATCTTTCCGATATTCAGGTCGTCTTTATATTAATCTCTCCGATATTCGATCCTACCCATCCCTCTCACACCCTAAGATAAGTTCTTCATACATGGAAGCATTTATCCTTACTTGGCCTGCAAAAAAAAGGACGAGAAGAAATTACGCAAAAAGAGAAGGCAAAATATTTTTACCTGTCAAACAGAAATTCGTAAAAGTTTACAAGGAATTGATATTCACGATTGGATAGCATGCAGCCATATATATATATATATATATAGATGTCAGAGACTGCTTGAAGGAGTTAGATTATACAATTGGTCTCCTAGAAGGATTCAGTTAATGGTGGCGAGTCGGTTACTCATAGTGCAACGTCAATCGGCAACTTAGAGTTCAAGTAGGATTTGGAGATTTTCAAGCACTCCTTGTATATTCGGTGATCGAGACGGCAATGCTATATGGATAGATGTCTTCTGATCAAGGATACTTGCATGCCTTGGTTGTGAAAATTGCTATGTCAAATTAAAATAAAAACTTTTCTTTAATGTAAAGAATGACAAAAGTTTTCACAAATTTGTCCTACGTGATGACTAATGTTTGGTCATTATATATCTTTATACATGCCATTAGTAATATGGAAATTATTTTCTTGCTTCAAGGAAAGAGAAAGTCCAATTCTGGATAACTTTTAAGAGGACAAATGTCTTCTATGTGTACTTCAAGCCCGGTTTTTGAGTTTCGCTCCGATAATTCTTGAAGTAGGGGGCATTTGTAGGCATATAAATTTTATGAGAATTAAATTCATAAAATAATTTGGACTATACTTTAAATTAAATATATTTTGTTCCAAATAAATATTATGGGCTAATATAATTGGATCAATTGTATATGTCCAATTTATATGGGTTAAATAAACAAGTCTTAATCCATTGTGCTGGCCCATTTAACTTGGCTAAAGATAATGAGCTACTTCATTAAGCCCAATATATCATTTTCCTAGAGGTCCGGTTTGGTGTCACGCGTCAAATGTCATGGCACGCCAAGTCAAACAGAAGAATCAATAGGATCATGCCACGTGTTAAAATGACAAGGCATGCCAAGTCACATTAAAAGACCAGTGAAATCGCGCCACGTGTACAAGTGACATGTTCTGGTCAATCAAATGCGGCCTTGTCATACTTCTGATTGGTCGGAAAGAGTTTGTTTTTATCATAACTCTTCCCTCTTACAACTATAAATAGGGGTCTTCATAACCCAGAAAAGACACCATAAGTAATAACAAGAGACAAAAGAGAGCTCGTGGATCAAACGCTGCAAATTTCTAAACAAGTTTTAAGTTTTACACAATCAAGTTCAAGTTCAAGAAATCAAATTCAAGCTCAATAACGAAGAACAAATCAAGATCCAAGAAGTACGAGTTCAAATCAAAAATTTTGCTAGTTGAATTCAAGACCATCGTTTGTGGCAATAATTACATATTCAAAATCAAGCTCAAAGGCCCTTGAATTTATTTACTATTAGAAAGAAGAATTAGATGATTCATAGAGATTGTACACTCATATTATTTGAAATCAAATACTACGATTGTTACAATATTTTTTCATCTTGATTTTATTTTTTTGACGCAAATTTATTGTCTACACAAATATTTAAAATGTTATTAAATCATAACAAACAGTCTATCCAAATATTATATTTATTAATAAAATATAATATAATACAATACGATATTGTACATTATAAAACCATGTGTACTAACGACCATCCAAATAGAGTGTGAGAGTAATGGGTCCATTTCTATTATAAAACCATGTGTACTAACGACCATCCAAATAGAGTGTGAGAGTAATGGGTCCATTTCTATTATAAAACCATGTGTACTAACGACCATCCAAATAGAGTGTGAGAGTAATGGGTCCATTTCTATTATAAAACCATGTGTACTAACGACCATCCAAATAGAGTGTGAGAGTAATGGGTCCATTTCTATTATAAAACCATGTGTACTAACGACCATCCAAATAGAGTGTGAGAGTAATGGGTCCATTTCTATTATAAAACCATGTGTACTAACGACCATCCAAATAGAGTGTGAGAGTAATGGGTCCATTTCTATTATAAAACCATGTGTACTAACGACCATCCAAATAGAGTGTGAGAGTAATGGGTCCATTTCTATTATAAAACCATGTGTACTAACGACCATCCAAATAGAGTGTGAGAGTAATGGGTCCATTTCTATTATAAAACCATGTGTACTAACGACCATCCAAATAGAGTGTGAGAGTAATGGGTCCATTTCTATTATAAAACCATGTGTACTAACGACCATCCAAATAGAGTGTGAGAGTAATGGGTCCATTTCTATTATAAAACCATGTGTACTAACGACCATCCAAATAGAGTGTGAGAGTAATGGGTCCATTTCTATTATAAAACCATGTGTACTAACGACCATCCAAATAGAGTGTGAGAGTAATGGGTCCATTTCTATTATAAAACCATGTGTACTAACGACCATCCAAATAGAGTGTGAGAGTAATGGGTCCATTTCTATTATAAAACCATGTGTACTAACGACCATCCAAATAGAGTGTGAGAGTAATGGGTCCATTTCTTTAACGTTTGGTTTAAATGGCTATTAAGAAGAGAACGGTAAACGAACACTGGCTCGATGTTGGAAATAGTTAGAAATGGTAACTCGTCGAAGAGCATTTAATCAACTAACAAAGACACAACAATTAATACTTTTTAGTAATAGATAAGAGAGAATTAATGTTGGATAGGAAAAACTAGTTTCACGAGGCATGCCATGGAAGGCGTTGACTTCAGAAGAGATTTTTATCCATCCTCCTTTCTAAGATACAACAAATCACTCGTAAAATCTTTTAATGTGCACTCAAATAGAAGTTTGAGAGAAGTCTTAAACCTCGGGCTTTTACTCACGGCCCGTGATGTGTACCTTGTGTACGGCTAAAATCAGGGACAGATTTTTCGATGAGGAAACAAGGGGGAGGCATAGCTCGATGTGAGTATGATCGAGGCCCAAGGACCCCTTATATCAAAACTTGGGGGAACGAACGGTGTATTTGAGATCGGGCATGGTGAAATAACGGACTCACATCGAGTAGAGCTTTCAGACTTCGAGAAATGCGGAGAACAGTTATGCACGACGAATAGAGGCCGTAATATTCTCCCTCAACCGGATATTACGGTGCGAATCCCGTCAGTATCAACTGTAGATCGACATTTACCGAGAAAAGAAGATTTTTACCTTATTTAGACTTGTACTAAGACTGGAATTCCGCTACTATATAAAGGGGAAGGTTTTCTTTATTCTGATACATTATAACACGCAACTCAAAGCAATAAAAGTTTACTTTTATCTTCTAACTATTGTTCAAGGTATTATTCATTTGTTTCTTTCTTCACTCGCTTGATACAAGGGTCCAATCAAGGACGATCTCTACTGTTCAAACTAAGATCAGGCTTGGTCATTACATTGCGATTGGTTTGATCATTTATTTATTTTTATAAATCATTTACTTGTTGTTCTTAATTATTCGTATTGAATTAAACCACGTATCCTTTAAATCGAGTACAAATTTAATTGTTACTCATTTTTAGGGTAAACACACCTAAACCATATTACTTTATGAACTGCATCCTTACCTTTTAACCAAAAAAACAATTAGCTAGGGCGTGGCTAATTTGGGTGTAGTACACTAAAGAAAGCGACATGCTGCTGCCTTAGGCCATCCACTTAACACGGCCAGCAAATCATGGATAGAATGGAGTGAAGAGAACCAAAGAAAACTTATACAGAGAGAAGAAATATGAAGGAGGAACTCGATAATTTTATTGAAACAAATATGGATATATATAGTCTTACATAACCGACGTCTAAAGCAAAAACTATGTTTCCTAGAGTCTAACAAATTCTAATGACGTGAAAAACTCGACAAACAAAGAACTCTAATAACATTAGGAAGCTAAACATTAAAATACTCCTAACAATTCCTCCCTTAAAATGAATGCTATGAGCACTCAGTTTATCTTAGACTTAAAACAAACTCCC
This sequence comes from Nicotiana otophora, assembly GCA_000715115.1. NCBI lineage: Eukaryota > Viridiplantae > Streptophyta > Magnoliopsida > Solanales > Solanaceae > Nicotiana > Nicotiana otophora. The sequence goes on along the minus strand of AWOL01S0019486.1, from coordinate 94,398 downwards.
AACAACTCTCTCAACTTCAAGAAGACATCCACCCTGAGGGGTTTAGTCATCGCATAGGCTAATTGTTCCTTTGTACCGCAGTAAACCAATTCCATAGTGCCATCTTTTGTGAGTTTTCACAGGAAGTGAAAACGCACATCTATGTGCTTGCTGCGACCACATAGCTTGCAGAACTATTATCACAGTGAATAATAGATGCCTTGCCTTGATTAGGATCCAACTTTTCTAATACCCTCTTCAACCAAATAGCTTGGCATGCACATGAAGCAACAGCTATAAATTTTGCTTCTATAGTAGATAAACTCACTACTGGTTGTTTCTTTGAAGACCAAGATACTGCTCCTGAGCTCAATAAAAACACATAGCCTGGTATGCTTTTTATATCTTCCAAATCGCCAGCATAATTGCTATCTGTGTAACCAAAAAGTTCATCATCTCATCCCTTCCTGTAAAATATGCCAAACTCAATTGTCCCCGTTAAATACCTTAACACCCTTTTTGCCACCTGTAAATGAAGTTCAGTAAGATTCTCCATATATTTGCTAATAAGGCTCACCACAAACATCATATCCAGTCGAGTTGTCGTGAGATACATGAGACTACCTATAATTTGCTTATAATAAGTCTTATCCACCTTGATCCCGTCCGCTTCCATAAGCTTAAAGCCATGAACAATTGGATTATGGACAAAATTGCTTTTATCCATCCCAAACTTTTGCAGTACCTCCAATGCACATTTCTTTTGATTGATAAAAATCCCATCTGATCTTTGCTAAACTTCCCAACCGAGGAAATATCTCATTATTCCAAGGTCTTTCATGTCAAACTCGTGCTTCATGGAACCTTTAAATTCTGCAAACATTAACTCATCATTGCCAGTAAATATAAGATCGTCAACATATAAACTTACAATTAATATTTTTCCATCTTTACTTGTCTTGATGAATGATGTATGCTCGTAGTCACACTTTTCAAAACCTTCCTTCATGAAATAGGCTTTTATACGGTTGTACCAAGCTCGTGGCGCTTGCTTAAGCCCATAAAGTGCCTTTTTTAACTTATATACTTTCTGTTCATTTCTCCTCTGTACATAACCACAAGGTTGTTCTACAAAAATATTTTCATTCAATTCTCCATGTAAAAATGCGGACTTTACATCTAGCTGGTACAAAGGCCATCATCTTAGAGCTGCAAGCGCAATTACCAATCGAATTATCTCCATACGCGCCACAGGTGCAAATACTTCTGTATAGTCTATCACATGTTGTTGGGCATACCCTTTCACGACAAGCCTAGCCTTATATTTATTTACTTCTCCATTTTAACCAAATTTAGTTTTATAAACCCACTTAACTCCAATATTTTTCCCTCCTTCAGGCAAATCTATTAATTCCCATGTACCATTTTTTTCTATTGCTTCCATCTCGACGTCCATGGCATGCCGCCACTTTTCACTCTTCACGGCATCTTCAAAGTAAATAGGATCAGTATTAGTGGTTGCAAACATAACCATATCACTTTCTTCTTCTAAGATGGTGTCACATGTTTCATAGTCTTGCATCCAAACCGGTGGTAGCCTAGTCCTCTGTTGTATTGAAGTAGAGGATTGATGGTCTGAAGACAAAGGGATAGAGGAAGGTAGTATTTCCGTTTCTTCCGAACCAGGTTCATTATCTTCCCTTATCTCGGCAACAGGAACTGGTTGAACTGCTTCCTCGTCATGTTGAGCTTCTTCCTCGTCATGTTGAGCTTCTTCCTCGTCACGTTCATCCCATTTCAGGTCACACATAATTGCTTTTTCATGTTTGTTATCCCAATCCCAGCTCCTGTCTTCTTCAAACATGACATCCCTGCTTATAATGATCCTTTGTGAAATTGGATCATAAAGTCTATAAGCTTTTGTTTGCTCACTGACTCCCAACAAAACACAACACAAACTCTTATCATCTAGCTTTGATCTAATATTATCAGGCACATGAACATGAGAAAGGCAGTCAAAAACTCTATAGTACTCAACTGAAGGCTTATATCCACTCCATGCTTCCTCTGGTGTCTTATTTTTTACTGCCAATGTCGGACTCCAATTCAAGACATGAACTATCCAATTGACTGCTTCAGGCCAAAAAATCTTGGGAAGTTTCTTCTTTGATAGCATGCTACGGACCATATTCATAATAGTTCTATTCTTTCGCTCCACGACCCCATTTTGTTGCGGCGTGTATGGAGTTGTCAATTGTCTCTTTATTCCATTCTCATCACAAAAGCTAGAGAATTCTTGCGAAGTGAATTCTCCTCCCCGATCTATATGAAAGCCTCTAATAAAATAATTCATCTCTTTTTCAACGTAAGTCTTAAATCTTTTAAAAATAGCAAAGGCTTCAGACTTCTCAGTCAAAAAATAAACCCATAATTTTCTACTAAAATCATCAATGAATATGAGCAGATACCTCTTTTTGCTATTAGATATAGGCTTGATCGAACCACAGATATCAGCGTATATTAGCTGTAGAACTTGGGAAGCTCTCCAATTGCTCTTCTTCGGAAATGGATCACGTTGTTGCTTTCCCACCAAACAGTCTTTGCATAATTTCAGAGGAGACTTGAGTTGACAAGGTGTGTTGCTCTGATGGTAAGCACCCTCCACTTCCAACCAAGAGGTTGTGAGTTCGAGTCACCCCAAGAGCAAGGTGGGGAGTTCTTGGAGGGAAGGATGCCGAGGGTCATTTGGAAACAGCCTCTCTACCCCAGGGTAGGGGTAAGGTCTGCGTACACACTACCCTCCCCAGACCCCATTAGTGGGATTATACTGGGTTGTTGTTGTTGTTGTACTTGAGTTGCGGCAAACCATGCACCATGCCTTTTTGCTGAAGAATCTATAAGCCTTTAAAGCTTAAGTATCCATACCGACGATGCCAAAGTTGCATTGCATCTTCTGTAATAGTATTGTAACAAGCAGATGCTATAGGTCGAGATACAATATGCACGACAAACATCATGTTTGAAGTCATTTGTGTCTCCATAATTAAGCCTCTGTCAGGATGATACACCTTACATTGACCGCGTTGAAACAAAACATCAAGCCCCTTTTCTTCTACCTATCCAATACTCAATAGATTATTTTTCAGTTCTGGTACATAAAACATACTTGTGATAACCTGCGTTTTTTTCTTCACCTGAAGCCTTATATTTCCCTTTCCTATTACACTCAAGCTTAAATTGTTACCCAACTTCACTGAATCTCTAAACCTTCCATCAAAATCGAAAAAATATTCCTTCTTTCCGCACATATGATTATTGCATCCCGAGTCAAGAAACCGTGTGTCTTTATCGTTAGCACCTGAATCAACATACGCCATCAACAACATCTCTCCATGAGTTTCTGCATAATTGACCGCTTTTTCCTTTTGTAGACACTCCCATTGAAAATGTCCAAGCTTGTGATAGTTGTAAAGCTCCACTGTAGCTTTGTCAAATCTGCCTCTTCCCCTTCCAAAGCCTTGGTTCCTTCCACCAGATTGTTCTCCATGAGCAATCTTTAAGGCCTGTTCATCCACAATTGGAGAGCTCATGTGTTATTCATGCACAAGCAAACTGCTTTGCAACTCATCAATAGTTATCATGCTTGTATCCTTGGATTCCTCAATGGAACATACAACATATATAATTGAACTTGGGAGTCATGGATCTCAAGATCTTTTCCACGACCCCTACATCTCCATTATCTTCACCATTTTCTTTTAACTTGTTAGCCATGGTGAGAGTTCGAGCAAAAAACTCATTCACGGTTTCCCCTGCTTTCATGTGCAGAATTTCAAACTCTTTGCGAAAAGTTGCAATTGTGCTCTCTTAACACTAGGAAGCTAAACACTAAAAGACTCCTAAAAGGGTCTAAGGTAATAATTGAGAACGTTGACTTTGAACAAAAATGCAACTCTGTTAGCATCTACGTACTTGTAACAGTAAAAGTACTGGGTTTTATCTCTTTCTTGTGATTCGTGATATTTATTCAATGGTATCATAATTCATACTTACGTGGTGAAGAAACTGTATAGGGCTTACTTTTACTCTCAGTTAAAGCCTATCCTGCTTCACTTCACTGTTTGTTCCGTTCAAATTCTCAATCTCTCATTCGTTTTATGTTACATTGTAGGGGATTACTTATTCTAAACTTCAAATCTTTGGCATTGCGCCTTCACGTTATACTACAATAGTGAATTAAAAACTTGCTTCCTTTTGTCGATAATCTGTACAACTTCAACTATTAAGTTTCGGACATTTGTGTCTGCTGTCTAGTTTCAACAACTTTCATGCTTTATTCATCTTGCTATGTTTTCTTAAATTTCTTTTCTAGTTTTATTTTCTTGTATTTGGCTAGTAGACCCGGTACATTACCATCATTATATCTTGGTGTATGGATATTCTTTAGGAGTATCAGGAGTAAAAAACGGATACGGAAGTTCCAACGGATATTATGTAAAATTAATATGTATAATAGCATCATATAGATCAGAAGATTTCACTTACCTTATTGAAAAAAGAGAAGAATGTTTTTTTTTATGATGTAGAGTCCTTGTTAGACATCATCGGGACCCTGTACGTAGTTTACAGGGCTAGTTTTTGTTGTTTTTGAATTTTAATTATGCTAAGTAAAAATGAAGAATTGTTAGAGGTATTTATAGGTGAACTTAACGCCAAAGTGTAATTTTATAAGCTTAAAATTTTGATGGTTTTGTGGTGTTTTTGGGAGTTGGGTAGCCATTTTGGCTGTTTATAAGTGTTGGCCAATGGTCATATTGCAGAAATAATCATTGGACAACGTCTGGAAAATTGCTAGAATTTAAATAATCTTTTTGGTTAACTGCACGGACCGAGACTCGGGGCCGATTTACTGGGTCCAGTCAACCCCCAGCCCCTCGTGCCCAAAGGATCGTTCAGCTCTTAATACACCCAGCTAGGGGCGGCAAACGGGCAGGTTGGGTCGGATATGAGCGGATTGAAAACGGGTAATTCAAAAAATGAAAAAATTACCCGACCCGTATTTGAAACGGATAGAAAACGGGTTATCCGGTGGATAATATGGATATTTATATTATCCATTGCTTCTTGAATATGATTACTTATGGGATAATTCCTAGTCTCCCAACTTGAGGTACCCAAATTTGAAACTTTACAAATGTAAAAGTTAAACACATTAGTTATCCATTGGTTATCCATTTGGTTAAACATTTTTTAAGTGGATAATATGATTCTTATCCATATTTGACCCGTTTTTAAAAAATTCATTATCCAACCCATTTTTTAATGGATAATATGGTGGATAACTGTTTTCTTTTAACCATTTTGGCACCTCTACACCCAGCTCAATAGAAATGTTTTGAAAAGAGAATAATTACTATTGGGTTATTGCCTTTTCCAATTCCAATTAAAAAGGGAGAAATTCAAAAATAGTCAGATTTACAGGTGATAATTGAAATATAGCCACAGTTTCAAAAGTAATCGAAATTTAGCCACTTTTCATATAAAGATAAATCTGAACGAAAACACAATTCAAAATCCAGAAAATATTGCAGCATAATATACTAGAACTCCAGCATATTATACTGAAATTCCAGTAAATTAATACTGGAGTTCCAGTATAATATACTAATCCAGCATAATATGCTAGAAGTTCATACACGGGTGCTCCAATCTCCAGTATATTATGCTGGAACTTTCTGCGTATTGGAGTTCCAGCATAATATGCTGGAAATTCATACACAGGTGCACCAATCTCCAGTATATTATGCTGGAACTTTCTGCGTATTGGAGTTCCAGCATAATATGCTGGAAATTCATACACAGGTGCACCAATCTCCAGTATATTATGCTGGAACTTTCTGCGTATTGGAGTTCCAGCATAATATGCTGGAAATTCATACACAGGTGCACCAATCTCCAGTATATTATGTTGGACCGGTCCGTGTTGCAGCAAATTAGTGGCTATTTTTCAATGACTTTACAAACGCTGGCTATTTTTCAATTACTAGTCCGAAAACTGGCTAACCCGTGCTATTTTTACAATTAGAAATGACACCAGATAGCCACTCTAAAAGGATGCTATTTTAAAATAAGTCAGTGCGTCCCAAATTTTAATTTTTCTGTTCAAATGGTTATCCTGGAGTTAAGATTATTAGTTTAAGATTCCATCACAAAATAAATTTTAGCTAATCTCTAAATAACATCCCTGAAAATGGTTATTTGTGCACTTACCCTCTTTTCCAATGGGTGAAACGGGTTCGCTGATTGTCAGCTCTCAAAATATAAACTCTTGCGTTCAGTGCTTACCCATGAGAGCGCAAACGATAATGCTTTCAGAAGAGTATGCCAAGTTTAAGATGAAGTTTTTAGGGCGTGGTAGTTATCGCTAAACTATATACTTTAATTTATCTTTTAATTATGATAAATTAGTATTGTTTGGTGTGAACACTCGTGTATATAAATTTTTACAGGCGAGATACTACTAATCTCTTGTTCATTTTGCCCCATATTTTTTTCTTGTATTTTCCTATTTTGCCCTCATTATTTATTCAAGAAAAAAGAATGACTTTATTGTTTTACAAGGAAATAAAGAGATTAGGATACACATCATTTAAAATATTGAGCTATGGTGCAAATAAAAATAAAATAAGAATGCATATATTAGAGGTGCAAAATGTAAAAAAAACGGGAGGTTTAGTATGTCTCCTTCTTTATGTATGAGATTTATGTTATATAGAATGACAGTGTGATTGATTGTTTACTTTTTATCATTAAAATGTAATTTAATCTACAAGTTACCAATGTGATTGATTATTTACAACACCAATATTAATTTTTATCACTAAAAATGTAATTTAATCTACAAGTTATTTACCATTTATTCTAGATTACCTATTAATGCTATTGACTAGTTTGTTTTCTCTAATAATTAAGATACAAAATCCGAAGCTATAAATAAATTCAGCTTGTAACTTTGTTTATATTCTAGACTTCTAGTAATCCATCTGAAAAGAAGAACGAGGTAAGAAAACAAAATACAGGTTGGAAAACGTTACAACTTGGACATCAAAAAATATTTCAATTATGTCAAGATCATTTAGTACAATAAAAATACAAAAGAAGAAGAAGTGTGGAATGAATAATCATTTTAGACAAGAAACAAAGGAAGGAAACAAGATTTTATATGATTTCCTAAACTTTGGGCAACTATTATCAAAAGGGTACGGTAATGATTTTGATAGAGAGGTGATCCATCTAATGGCTAAGGATAGTTCATAAATTTGGCAATAAGGACCATGGGTGTCACGTCACCTTCATTGACAGCTAAAAGGAACAATAAGAAAACGGAAAAGGACCAAAAATACTCATATTCTTGGGTAAAGGGTTTATTTTTACGCATTAAAAAAAAGTATCAACACATTTAAAAAGGTACTACAGAAATTTTCGTAAACGAGGGTAATTTTAGACTAAAAAATAAAGTTATATGCATTTTTTGACCAATAGTGAACAAAACATAAAAGTAAATTATTTACTAAACAATAGGGATATTTTTGACTATTTTCCGATAAAAAAAATTTAACCACTTATTTGCATTTACTGATAATATATAATTATGCAACTCAATATTATTACTTAAAGATTATAGTAAGAATATATTTCATTTAAATATAAATATGCAAAGACACATGTTTTATATTCATTTGTTACGTTGTATAAATCAGGTGCAAGCAAGAATCTACTCAGACTCTTATCAATATAGTTTGACTTGTAATATTTGATCGTTGAACAATCTTTCTTGAAAGGTTTGATTTCACATAAATTCTTTCTGTTATTCATCATTCCCTTGTTCTATTACCGTTTTAATGATTGCTAATACTTTACAATAGTCTAATAAAAAGACAACTTTTTGGGGGCTCAAGATTTCAAAAATTTGAAAATAGATTTAAAAAAAGGACAATTCCAACGTACAATAGAGGGAAAGCCAGCGCCACCAGTCTGCCACCAACCAAAGTCCAAAACTCATGGTCCAACACCCGACCCTACTTCCAACGGCTTTCCCTTCAAAATTCTGGTCCCACTAACATGGACACTAAACACATTACAACCTCCAAATTAAATTTAATAAATTATTACCAGTACTACTACTTCCTCCATTCTAATTTATGCGAATTTCGAGAGCTAAATTAATTAATTTTAATCATAAATTTTAACATAAAATCTTTAGTTTTTTGGAAAAAATTTATATATTTAAAAATTACGTAAAAATTACTATAAGATACAATAGTTATTGATCAAAATTTTAAAAGGTATATTACAAATATACGGTCAATTATTTTTTGAATTCTCGAAATTCAAATACCACCATATAATTTGGGACAAATAGAGTACTCTCATCATTACATTTTGTATAGTGATGCTAATTTAATACAAAATTTAAGAAATAGATTTGAAGGATCCATTTAGGAGTCTTTTTATACTGAATTTATTGTTGTTATTGTTGCTATTATTAAGGAGTCTTTTGATTCTAATATTAGTTATACATGGATGGCAGGGAGTGTTTATGATCATTAATAATGAGGATACTGTGCATTCACTAATAATTGAAAAAAATTTAAAACGTGACTAACTTAGTTTGTAAGGGCATTTTAATTAAATAGTTTAGTCGCCGTATTGCTAGTACATATATTCGATTCTACATTCTATTTTTCATAAAATAATATATAAATTGTAGTATTATTTAATGCAAATATCACTTAATACCTCAATGAAACCACTGCATTAGTCATGCAATAATTTTTATTTTTAAAAAAAAAACTGCAAACCACTTTTCTGTATTATGCTATACGATATTTAGGTCGAGATTAAAATTTCAAAGTATTAACCAAACAATCCCTTAATATATATTAGATGAAATGATAAAAGAAAATATTAAAGTAGGAGAACAAACATTAGATCTCCAAGATTAAAAGAGTATCATGTCAGCAGGACTTAAGCAATTGTTATAAACAGGAGAGTAAGTCTATCGGAAGAGGCTTGTTCTATGGTGAAGAGGGTATTGTAGTATCGGAGGATAGAATTTTGAATTTCTGTTAGGTCAAAGCACTAGTTGCCTACACTATCTTGAAGAGCGGTAATACGATTTCGTCTACGTCTCTGTAAGGTTGTCATGTGGAAGAACTTTGTGTTAGCATCTCCGTCATTTAGCCGATTTATTCTAGATTTTAACTTCCAAAAGTCTTCTTCTAACCTAAGTATACTACTGAATTCATTTGTGAGTTGGATCTCTAGATTTTGTAAGAAACTACTTGTGGGATAGTGAATGGATGATTGGATTCCGTTTAATTGAGCAACAAGCTTTCTTTCTTTTTTTTAACGAATATATCCACAAAAGTTTCTTTATTCCAAGTAAGGACATCTTGCTGGAAAACTTGAGTTGCATCTAAGAGTGAAGGATGGTTACTCCAAGTTTGTTTAACTAGTGGACGAAAAGAAGGGTGAGTTGCCCAGATAGTTTCTAGACGAAAAATATTTTTACGAGGAGTACGCTTTGTTTCTAAAGATATTAGTAAAGGACAATGATCAGAATGAGTTCTAGGTAGGTGTTGGACCACAGCTTCTGGGAAAAGTTAAAGCCATTCATAGTTTGCTAGAATGCAATCTAGTCTTTCTAGAATTGTGTAATCGTGACGACGCTTATTAGACCACGTGAAACGACTACCCTTAAAACCTAAATCTATAAGGTTACAGTAGTTAATACATTGTGCAAATTAATCTGCACGTCTGTTGCTTATAGGGTTTCCCCCAAATTTCCCAGCAGCCCGTAGAACTTCGTTAAAGTCCCACCTACTAGCCACAGTCATGTATAGTTGTCATGTAAACACATTAAATTATTTCAGAGAATACGAGATATAATAGATGTGCTAGCATAAATGGAAGGAAAAATTCATTTAGTAGTAAAAGGCCATACCTGAACCATGCAATGTATGTCCTGCTCAGACATGCGAAGTTCATCCACATTAACTAAATCGCAATACCACAAAATAAATATACCTCTAGAGAGTCCATTGGATGAGACTTGAGACATATCAATGAACTAAAAGTCATCCCTAAGATTAGTGTGGCCTTGCATGTATGTTTCTAATAGTACTACAAGGACTAGCCTATGGTTATCTATAAGAGAGCGGAATTGGCGCCTAAATACTGCATTTTGCGAGCCTCTACAGTTCTAGACTATCAGATTCATGATAGGTTGGTTAGGGTTGTTCTTTAGTAATTTGATCAGACATAACTTTCAAAGGAGAAGGAGGTGTTGCATTCACCTGACCGACTGGTGGTTGAGTCTCCCCTCTCAGGGATATTAAAATTACTCAAGCCATCTCCTCCTTTAAACCATTCAAATCCCCAGGACCTGATGGCTTACACCCGTACTTTTTTCAAGATTACTGATCGAGAGTGGGTTCAAATGTTATTGCTTTTTGTCACAAAGTCTTTATGGATAACACAATTCCCCCTGAAATAAATAAAACTTATTTGTGCCTCATACCCAAGATAAAAAATGCCATCTCAATTGCTCAATTCCGACCGATTAGCCTTTGTAACACTATCTTCGGACAATGCAATCATTGTTCAAGAAATTCTCACATATTTTTGCAAAACATGGGGTAAACAAAGCCATATGCTTCTAAAACTAAAACTAGAAAAATACTTCGATGGGTTAGAATGGTCCTTCATTCATCGTACGCTCTTCTTTTTTAATATCCTCAATAATTACGCTAATCATGTCATGCATCACGACCACATCAACCTCAATATTGATAAATGGCACAAGGACAAATTTTTTTAAACCGTCTGGAGGCATTCGCTAAGGCGATCCCCTCTCCCCCTATATTTTTATTCTGTGCATGGAAATGCTTTCACGTAGCATCTCCAAATCGGAAGACTATCTTTTCTGGAAGCCTATTAAAATTTCACTAAATAGACCTGAACTCTCTCATCTTTTTTTTGCCGACGACATCATCCTGCTCTCTAAAATAACTAATAAAAGTTGACATGCCATAATTGACACGATTAATAACTTTAACAATATTTTAGATTAGAAAATTAATTTCCAAAAGTCAAAGATTCTCTTCACAAAGAATTGCACCGGCGGCGATAAGGCCTATGTGCTCTCATGCTTTAGCATGTCTGAAGGGATAACCTTCGGCAAATACTTAGGATTTCCTATGTTCGTCAAGAAACCACAAAAAATTGACTTTCAATTTCTCCTTGCCAATTTCAAAACTCGCCTTGCAGGTTGGAAGACTAAGTTTCTTTCCTTAGCAGGGAGAGCAACTCAGATCAAATCTATGCTTAACAACCTTCCTAATCATGTAATGCAATACATTTTTATTCCTAAATTCATAATAAATAAAATGGAGCAATATCAACGAAACTTTCTTTGGAGCACTACTTCCATTAAAAACAAACTCCATCTAATACAATAGAAAAAAATAACCACCTCCCGCGAATTTGGAGGATTAGGCATACAAAACATGTCTCTTAAAAATGATGCTTTACATGCTAGTCTCTCCTTGCGGCTCTTCCATCAACCAATCGCACTTTGGGCAACAACACTTCTTCACAATATTATTTTACATATTCTTCCACTAAAACTCATTCACACACCTGGAAGAACATTCTCCAAGGCTGGTCACACTACCAACTAGGCTTACAATGGCACATAGGCAACAACCAACATATAAAATTCTAGATCGACGCTTGGGTTGAAGCTGCAACCACTATGTGCTCTACCATCTCTGGACACTTGCTAGAATAAGACACCAGCCTCATAATCTTATCATATAGAACTCAATTAGGTTGGAATTAGCAAACAATTCCTTTCGAAATACCTCAATGCATCAAAGCCCTTATGCAAAATCAACACTTCCCTATATACAAAAAACATATTGATAGTACATTCTGGGCTTTGATAAACAATGGTTTATTCACAGTACAATCTATGTACACTTCTCTCCTTAATCACGCACCTTCAATTAATGCACACCGGCCTCTATACAAATGTATTTGGAAGCTTACCGTAACCTAAAATATTAGGTCTTTCATATGGCTCCTTAACCATAACCGTCTACCTTCTCACCAATATCTCCATCACATAGGTTTTCTAATAGAGGCGGACTGTTTATATTGTCATGACCCTAATAAAATACTCAACTACATCTTTCTGACATGTCCTAATGTACAAAATTACTGGAAAAATCTAGGTCTACAAGCTATCACTAATATGTTGAATCGATTTTTCACTCCATCTTTGTGACTTCATCTACTTTTAAAGAGAAGAAATAAGCATATGACCCATAACCTCTATCCACACACATTCCTCTCTTTTAGTTTATGGAACATCTGGACTACACGGAATATAAATCCTTTTGAACTTAGAAAAAATAATGTCCCTGCACATCATATAATTAATCAAGCTATAGAATTTACTTATTGTGCAACCAAATCTATTTCTAAAACTCCTAAAGTACATATTAACATCAAATGAATTTGTCACGATCAATTCTCTTATAGGCTGTGATGGCGCCCGGCATCACCGCTATGCAAGCCAACAGTGAACTAACCACGTGATTTCACCTTTTAATAGATTTCAATGTAATTAAACTTTCCTTAATTTAAAAGATTTAAGGAACAACATGTTTAAAATAAATAAAACGAGAGCAGCTGAGTGCAATCATAACCATAGAAATAATCCAAAACTACAAATCTACGAGTGTGTGCCAAGACCTAGTGTCACAAGTGTATGAGCATTAATAGATTATACAAAACTCTAACTACTGTCTGAAATAAAAATAGACAGGAATGAAAGTAAAGGAGAGACTCTAGGATGTTGCGAAACCACTAGGCCTCCGGGTAGCGAGGGTGCACGCCGGTGTGATCGCCAGATGTACCTGCCTCAGATCCTACACTGTCAGTGCAGAAGTGTAGCGTGAGTACATAAATAACAGGTACCCAGTAAATATCAAGTCTAACCTCGAAGAAGTAGTGACGAGGGGTTAACTTCGACATTTACTATGGCCTAACAATATAAATACAAACATTCTAAATAAACATGGGTTATGTAAATAATAACAATAACTCACTAACAAGAAGGAACAATTAATTCTTTCACAAATTTATAAACTCCAAGTACATTTCTGTCATTAAATAATTTTAACCTCACAAGCCACAAAATAATATCAAGTATGATTAGCCTCCGAGTATTAATAAGCACGATTTATGCCGAGGTCATTCGGCCCGATCTAAAATAACGTGTATACTGCCGAGGAACGTGCGACATGATCCATAGATGCATCTATTCTACTGTCGAGGTATTCGGCCCGCTCCACAAGAAGAGAGGATACCCTATAAGTATTTGACTTAATATTATTACCAAGCTAATACACAATGTCATACAATTTTCATTAACGGTCAAGTGATTCGCTCAAGATTTAAACGAGTGAAATTCGATCTCTTTACAATTCTTCTAACAAGTTATAATATAATTTAAGCACTTTAAATTAGCAAGTAGGTGCAAACATTACAAGAAATTCATGATTTGGATCCTAAACTATCCGGACATAACCATAAATAGTAGCTACGCACGGACTCTCGTCACTTCGTGTGTACGTAGCCCCTACAAGTAGAAGCAAAGATTAATTTAAATTACCCATGGGGTAAATTCCCTCTTGCAAGGTTAGGCAAGAGACTTACCTTATCTCAAAGCTCACTTTCCGGCCTCAAATTCACTCTAAAGCCTAAATTCGGTGCCGAACAATCCGAAACAAGTCAAATATTATATAAATTAATTAATACATGCTCAAAAGTTCATATTCTAACTATTAGAGTGATTGCTCAATCCCAATTGAAAGATTCCTAAAATTCACCCTCGGGCCCACGTGCCCGAATTTCGTAAATTTTCAAAGATAAATGTTACTCATAACCTCACGAACTCAAATATATAATTTTCATTCAATTCCATAATTATTTTCGTGGTTAAATATCATTTTTATCAAAACCTAGATTTTTCATCTAAACCCATAATTTTCATAAATTTAAATGTTACAATCTACCCATAATCCATGTATTAAACTCACATTGGGTAGAATTACTTACATTCAAAAGCTAGGTTGAAATCCCCCTCTTAAAAGCTCCAAAATCACCCGAGAGGGTAATAAATGGACTCAAAATGGTTGAGTCTCGTCATTAAATGAGGGTTCTTCCTAGCAAAATTTTCGCATCTGCGGTTACTGGGTCGTATTTACGGTACCGCTTTTGCGTAACTCCACATGCCCATGTAGGCCGCATATTCGGACGAGCTTTCGCTTTTGCGGTCTCACTTATGCGGCTCCTCATTGCAGAAGCAGGGTCGCTTCTGTAGACCACTGGCCAAGGCTCCAAAGCCACTTCTGCGGCCAAAAGGACGCATCTGCGGGCTCGCACCTGTGGCCAAAAGCTCGCAGGTGCGGGCACATCAGAACTGGTGCACCAGCAGCCCTTTTGAGCCTTAACTCAATCCGCGCATCGTCTAAATAGTGTCCGGGGCCCCCGAGGCCCCGTCCATACATACCAACAAGTTTGAAATCATAAAACAGACTCACTCGCACCCTCGGAATGCGGAAAACAATATTAAAACTAAGAATCGCAACCCAAAACCAATAGGATCAACTTATGAACTTCAAGTTCTTCCAACTTACTCCAAATGCGCCGAAACATACTTAAACTACTCGGAATGACACAAAATTTTGCGTGAAAGTCTTAAACTACCATACAGAACTATTTCCAGGCTTGGAATCCTAAACGGACCTCGATAATATAAAAACCTGCTCCATACTAAATTTAAAAACTTTAAATCCTTCAATGATCCAATTTTCACTATTAAGCGCTGAAACGCCCCTGGTCTTCCAAAACTCGATCCGAACCTACACCCAAACCTAGAATCATCATACGAACCTATTGGAACCATCAAATCCTAATTACGAGGTCGTTTACTCAAAATGTTGATTCAAGTCAAATTTAGCCCTTTAAATCAATATTAAGGAACCAAGTGTTCTAATTCCAACACGAACCCTTCCAAACCCCGAACTAACCATTCCCGCAAGTCATAAAATAGTAAAAACACATACGTGGAGTCTTATTTAGGGGAATAAGGTTCTAGAAAGTAAAACGATTGATCGGGTCGTTACATTCTTCATCTTTTAAACAAACGTTCGTCCTCGAACGGGTCTAGAATCATACCTGGAGTGCAGAATAGGTGTGGATATATGCTCCACATGTCCTCCTCAGCCTCCCAAGTCGCCTCCTCGACTGGTTGGCCCCTCCACTGAACCCTTACCGTGGAAATCTTCTTGGACCTCAACTAGTGAACCTGCCTATCAACAATGGCAACCGACTCCTCCTCATAACCCAGGCTCTCATCTAACTGAATCGTGTTGATACCTCCGGAGCATAGACACATGCAAGACCAAATGAACTCCCGATAGACTGGGAAGCCATGCTGTAACGACCCGACTTGTCATTTTAAGATATTATACCCCGTTCAGTAACTTAAAGTCTTACGAAGTTTTGCAATATGTATTATGACCCGCATGTGCGGTCGAGTTTGGTTTTCGGAAGATTCAGAATTTAATTTAAAGAAAAATTCTCATTTTGAAGCTTAAATGGAAAGAGTTAATCGGTGAGTTGACTTTTGAGCAAACGACCCCGGAATGGAATTTCGATAATGGCGATAGCTTTGTATGATGATTTCGGACTTAGGCATATGTTCGAATTTGGATTTGGAAGTCAGTAGGACAATTCGACACATTTTGGCAAAAGTTGAAAAATAGAAGATTTTGGAAAATCCTACCGACGGATGAATTTTTGATAACGAGGTCAGATTTCAATTTCGGAAATGGGAATAGCTCAATTACGTCAATTATGACTTGTGTGCAAAATTTAGAGTCATTACAGAGTGATTTGATACGTTTCGGCGCAAAATATAGAAGTTGGAGGATTTGAAAACTTATAATTCGATTCGATGCGCGATTCGTAATTTCGGCATTGTTTGATATGGTTTGAAGCCTCGACTAAGTTCGTATTGTATTTTAGGACATGTTGGTATAATTGGTTGAGGTCCCGGGGGCCTCGGGTGAATTTCGGAAGGTTAATGGAGCAATTCGGACTTGGAAGAAGCTGCTGGAAAATGGCAGCAGCTGTTGGATTCGCACCTGTGAAATTTTGGGTGCAGGTGCGACCATCGCAGAAGCGAGAAGAAGCTCGCAGAAGCGAAATTGACTGGGCTGGACTGAGTTCGCAGGTGCGGAGAATTTCTTGCACCTGCGTGAGCGCAGAAGCGGAAGCTCTTCCGCATGTGTGAGGGCAGCGCCAGTGGACGTCGCAGAAGCGAGCTCGCAGATGCGGAAAATCAGTCCGCATGTGCGAAACTGGGCAGAAACATAATGATTGAACTTGGTCATTTTTGGCATTTCGTTTTGGAATTTGTGGAGCTCGGATTTGGGCGATTTTGGAGGGATTCTTCACAAGCTTGGTTGGGATAAGTGTTCTATATCCTAAAGTGATTATATTTCATGAATCTATGGCTATATTCATCGCTTAATTCAGATTTAAATGGAAGAAATCAAGATTTTTACAAAATCTTCCAAAAATAAAAATTTAAGATTTGGAGGTCGAGTTGTTATTGGAATTCGATAAAATTGGTATGGTTGAAATCGTATCGGAATGGGTGTTTGAATTTTATAAAAATTATGTCGGGTTCCGAGGGGCGGGCNCCTTATGCATTGAGTCTTATGTCCCATTTGTGAAATGTGAAAAGCCGTGTACGCGAGGTGACGAGTACGTACTCGGGCTTATACATGTAAAATTCATTGAAATAAAGTCTTAGTCATTATTGCGTAGTAAATTGAAAAATTGTGGAAAGTTATTAAATCATCTGTTTGCCATGCCTAAATCCTTATTGTTGAATTTATTTTTATATGATAATTTGATGTGATTGTTACTTGAAATATTTATGAAATTTCATGAGTATTGTTGGTTTAATATTTCTTGAAATTTAATTCCAATATGAATATTCTTATTCAAATAATTAATTTAAGCGAGTTTAAGAATAAGTGTTAATATAATTATTTAAATTTGTATTAATGAAGGGTTTGCTTTATGTTGAGTAATTTCTATCTCTATTGATTATTTTTGGGTGTTATACACATTGTGTGGAGCCTTCGGCTATTTATTGTGAAATTTATTGATTTGGTTGTATCTTTGGAATTTGGTTGTGGCCATTGAGCAAATTGTGATATGAATTGATTTTATTATGTTGTCGTAATAATTTCCCGTATAAATTATTGTGTTGTGTGAGTTATTATTTTGAGGATATAAGGGTGACATTTCACTGTTGTTATTTTGAGGATATAAGGGTGGTATTTCACTGTTGATATTATGTGGGTATAAGGGTGGCATTTTACTGTCGTTGTGTTTATTGGAATATTGTCTGGGCGGAGCGATAAGGGCGGCTATAGGAGCGATAAGGGTGAAAATAGGAGCGATAATGGTGGATATTGATATTGTCTGGGCGGAGCAATAAAGGTGGCTATAGGAGCGATAAGGGCAGCAATATGAGCGATAAGGGTGGCTATTGTCAGGGACGATATGTGATGATGTGGGGTTGTGGGGTTGACAATGTTCATGTGATGTTGTGATTTTCTTGTGTTTATTTTTATACCTTGTGTAACTTGTCTTGTTGTTAGTAAATTGATAATAATTTGATTTATGTTGAAATTGAGAGTATGTGGCTATTGTCAGGTGGTTTATAAAGTGAAATGTGGGCACGAGGTGCCGTGAATTGTGATATGAAATGATAATGATATTTGGCACGTGAATTGTCCATGCAGTTGTGATATGAAATGATAATGATATTTGGCACGTGAATTGTCCATGCAGTTGTGATATGAAATGAGGGCACGAGGTGTCGGGCAAATATGATGATTTAATTATGGGCATGAGATGCCGTGGAAATATGAAAATGAGCTGAGACCCGTATTTATGAAAAATATGAAAATGAGCTGAGACCCGTATTTTGATGATTTTGAAATGAGGTGTTACGTGGTGACTTTTTAATTGAAAGAATTACATTCAAAATATTTATTTGAAAGAATTTTTACTTAGAAAGTATTATATAAAAGAATTGTATTTTGAAAGATATTTATTTGAACAAATTGTATTTGAAAAGATTTATTGAAAGAATTATATTTGAAAAATAATTATTTGAGAAAATTATATTTGAAAGAGAGTCATCTGGAAGTACTATGTGAAAGACATTTATTTGAAGGGCTTGATTTAATTGGGTGTAATTGTGTTTATTAATTGTTGAGTGATATTAATGATATTCTTGTTGTCTGTTGTGCATATCACCGGTTGTTTTACCCTGCCTTTATTATCATTTATTTCTTATTATTTGGTATATTATATTGCATAGGTTATTAAACTAGTGAGTGTCTTGACTGTACCTCGTCTCTACTCTATTGAGGTTAGTCTTGATACTTACTGGGCACCGCTATGGTGTGCTCATTCTACACTTCTGTACATTTTTGTGCAGAGCCAGGTATTGAAGATAACGGGCTTGAGCGGAATTAAAGCGGGATCGTAAGGATTCAAGATAGAGCTGCTTAGTCGTTGCAGTCCCTTGGAGTCTTTTCTTTTCATTGTACTGTTAACTTGTAATCAAACAATATTGTATATTCGGTCCTCGTGATCATTCCATGTATTCAGTTAGAGTTCGTGACTCAGTACTACCAGTCTAGGGAGGATGTATATTCATATTTTTTTCGCTGTCAATTTTGATTATTTATTTAATTTTTTAAAAAATAGCTTCAAAATGTAATAGAAATCGACTTACCTAGTCTTAGAGACTAGGTGCCATCACGACTTCTGTGGTAGGATTTTGGGTCGTGACAAAAGAACGCTCATAAGAAACCTCCCCAACTCGTCTCAACACCTCAAATGGACCTATAAACCTTGGGCTCAACTTGCCCTTCCTCCCGAACCTCATGATCCCCTTCATCGGCGAGACTTTCAAGAGATTTTTCTCGCCTACCATAAATGATAAATCACTCTCCTTCTGATCCGCATAACTCTTCTGTCTGGACCGTGCTGTACGAAGTCGCTCTTGAATCAACTTTACCTCTTCCAAGGCATCCTTCACCAAATCAGTACCCATATAACTTAGCCTCGCCGGGC
>AWOL01S0019486.1:48336-73841 GCA_000715115.1 Nicotiana otophora | reverse complement strand
TTTGCTTTATGTTGAGTAATTTCTATCTCTATTGATTATTTTTGGGTGTTATACACATTGTGTGGAGCCTTCGGCTATTTATTGTGAAATTTATTGATTTGGTTGTATCTTTGGAATTTGGTTGTGGCCATTGAGCAAATTGTGATATGAATTGATTTTATTATGTTGTCGTAATAATTTCCCGTATAAATTATTGTGTTGTGTGAGTTATTATTTTGAGGATATAAGGGTGACATTTCACTGTTGTTATTTTGAGGATATAAGGGTGGTATTTCACTGTTGATATTATGTGGGTATAAGGGTGGCATTTTACTGTCGTTGTGTTTATTGGAATATTGTCTGGGCGGAGCGATAAGGGCGGCTATAGGAGCGATAAGGGTGAAAATAGGAGCGATAATGGTGGATATTGATATTGTCTGGGCGGAGCAATAAAGGTGGCTATAGGAGCGATAAGGGCAGCAATATGAGCGATAAGGGTGGCTATTGTCAGGGACGATATGTGATGATGTGGGGTTGTGGGGTTGACAATGTTCATGTGATGTTGTGATTTTCTTGTGTTTATTTTTATACCTTGTGTAACTTGTCTTGTTGTTAGTAAATTGATAATAATTTGATTTATGTTGAAATTGAGAGTATGTGGCTATTGTCAGGTGGTTTATAAAGTGAAATGTGGGCACGAGGTGCCGTGAATTGTGATATGAAATGATAATGATATTTGGCACGTGAATTGTCCATGCAGTTGTGATATGAAATGAGGGCACGAGGTGTCGGGCAAATATGATGATTTAATTATGGGCATGAGATGCCGTGGAAATATGAAAATGAGCTGAGACCCGTATTTATGAAAAATATGAAAATGAGCTGAGACCCGTATTTTGATGATTTTGAAATGAGGTGTCACATGGTGACTTTTTAATTGAAAGAATTACATTCAAAATATTTATTTGAAAGAATTTTTACTTAGAAAGTATTATATAAAAGAATTGTATTTTGAAAGATATTTATTTGAACAAATTGTATTTGAAAAGATTTATTGAAAGAATTATATTTGAAAAATAATTATTTGAGAAAATTATATTTGAAAGAGAGTCATCTGGAAGTACTATGTGAAAGACATTTATTTGAAGGGCTTGATTTAATTGGGTGTAATTGTGTTTATTAATTGTTGAGTGATATTAATGATATTCTTGTTGTCTGTTGTGCATATCACCGGTTGTTTTACCCTGCCTTTATTATCATTTATTTCTTATTATTTGGTATATTATATTGCATAGGTTATTAAACTAGTGAGTGTCTTGACTGTACCTCGTCTCTACTCTATTGAGGTTAGTCTTGATACTTACTGGGCACCGCTATGGTGTGCTCATTCTACACTTCTGTACATTTTTGTGCAGAGCCAGGTATTGAAGATAACGGGCTTGAGCGGAATTAAAGCGGGATCGTAAGGATTCAAGATAGAGCTGCTTAGTCGTTGCAGTCCCTTGGAGTCTTTTCTTTTCATTGTACTGTTAACTTGTAATCAAACAATATTGTATATTCGGTCCTCGTGATCATTCCATGTATTCAGTTAGAGTTCGTGACTCAGTACTACCAGTCTAGGGAGGATGTATATTCATATTTTTTTCGCTGTCAATTTTGATTATTTATTTAATTTTTTAAAAAATAGCTTCAAAATGTAATAGAAATCGACTTACCTAGTCTTAGAGACTAGGTGCCATCACGACTTCTGTGGTAGGATTTTGGGTCGTGACAAAAGAACGCTCATAAGAAACCTCCCCAACTCGTCTCAACACCTCAAATGGACCTATAAACCTTGGGCTCAACTTGCCCTTCCTCCCGAACCTCATGATCCCCTTCATCGGCGAGACTTTCAAGAGATTTTTCTCGCCTACCATAAATGATAAATCACTCTCCTTCTGATCCGCATAACTCTTCTGTCTGGACCGTGCTGTACGAAGTCGCTCTTGAATCAACTTTACCTCTTCCAAGGCATCCTTCACCAAATCAGTACCCATATAACTTAGCCTCGCCGGGCTCAAACCATCCGATGGGAGAACGACATCGCCGACCATATAAAGGTTCAAATGGAGTTATCTCGATGTTGGACTGATAACTGTTGTTGTAAGCAAACTCGGCCAAAGGTAAGAATCGATCCCACTACCCTCCAAAGTCAATCACATATATTATGAGCATATCCTCTTAGATCTGAAATGTCTACTCCGACTGCCCATCGGTCTGCGGATGAAAGGTTGTGCTGAGCTCTACACTAGTCTCCAACTCACTCTATACTGCTCTCTAAAAATGCGAAGTAAACAGAGGGCCTCTATCTGATATGATGAAAATTGGCACACCATGCAACTTAACAATCTCCTGAATATAAATCTGGGCTAGCCTATCTGAAGAATGCGTGGTCACAACCGGAATGAGGTATGTCGACTTGGTCAACTTGTCGACAATGATCCAAACTGCATCAAACTTCCGCAAGGTCCGCAGTAACCCAACTACGAAGTCTATAGTAATGCGCTCCTATTTCCACTCAGGTATAGTCATTTGCTAAAGGAGGCCACCTGGTCTTTGATGCTCATACTTAACCTGCTGGCAATTTAAACACCTAGCAGCATACTCAACTATGACCTTCTTCATCTTCCGCCACCAATAATGCTGCCTCAGGTCGCAATACATCTTCGTAGGATAAATATAATACCGAGAATTGTGTGCCTCATATAGAATCTTTTCCCTCAGCCCATCAACATTAGGAACACATAGACGACCCTGGAGTCGTAGAACACCATCTTCGCCGATAGTAACCTCCTTGGCACCACCCTGTAGTATTGTCTCTCTAAGAACCAACAAGTGCGGATCATCAAACTGGCGAACCTTGATCTGCTCGAATAGTGAAGACTGGACAACGATGCATGCAAGAACTCGGCTAGGCTATGAGATATCCAACCTTACAAGTCTGTTAGCCAAGGACTGAATGTCCAAAGATAGTGGCCTCTCAGCTGCTGAAATGAATGCCAAACTACCCATACTTTCCGCCTTTCTGCTCAAGGCATCTGTTACTACATTCCCCTTTCCCGAATGATAAAGAATGGTAATATCATAGTCTTTAAGTAACTCAAGCTACCTGCGCTGCCTCAAATTGAGATCTCTCTGTTTGAACAAATGTTACAAGCTACGATGATCGGTGTAAACCTCACATGACACCTCATAAAGATAATGCCTCCAGATCTTAAGAGCATGAATAATTGTTTCCAACTCCAAATCATGTACAAGGTAATTATTCTCATGGGGCTTCAGCTGACGTGAAGCATATGCATAACTTGCCCCTCATGCATCAATGCACAACCCAAACCAACGCGTGAAGCATCGCAATACACAGTATACATCCATGAACCAGAAGACAACACTAGAACTAGTGTCGTAGTCAAAGCTGTCTTGAGCTTCTGAAAGCTCACCTCACAATCATCGGACCAATGGAATGGAGCACCCTTCTGGGTCAATCTAGTCAAAGGTGCAGCAATAGATGAGAAGCCCTTCACAAACCGGTGATAATAACCTACTAACCCCAAGAAACTCATAATCTCGGTCGCCGTAGTAGGACGAGGCCAACTCTGAATTGCCTTGATCTTCTTGGGATCTACTTTAATACCCTCGCCCGATATAACATGCCCCAAGAATGTTACAGAATCTAGCCAAAACTCACACTTAGAGAACTTAGCATATAGCTTTTGTTCCCGCAAGGTCTAAATTACCATACTCAAATGATGCTCGTGCTCCTCCATGCTGCGCGAGTAGATCAAGATGTCATCAATGAAGACAATAACAATGAATCAATATATGGCCTAAACACCATGTTCATCAAATCCATAAACGTCGTCAGGGTGTTAGTCATGCCGAAAGACATCACTAGAAACTCATAATGTCTATATCTAGTATGGAAAGCAGTCTTCGGAACATCCGAATCCCGAATCTTCAACTGATGGTACCCCGATCTCAAGTCGATCTTAGAGAATACCCTGTACCCTACAACTGGTCAAACAAATCATCAATACGTGGCAATGGATACTTGTTCTTAATGGTAACTTTGTTTAACTAGCGGTAATCAATGCACATCTGCATAGTCCCATCTTGCTTCTTCACAAATAACATTGGCGTACCCCAAGGCGATACACTCAGCCTGACGAACCCCTTTTCTAGCAACTCCTCAAGTTGTTCCTTTAACTCCTTCAAATCTTTCGGAGCCATGCGGTATGGTGGAATAGAGATAGGTTGGGTACCTGGATCCAAATCAATATAGAAATCGATATCACGATCTAGTGGCATGCCTGAAAGATCAGAAGGAAACACATCGGTGAACTCCCGGACTACAGACACTGAATCAATTGTCGGAGTCTCCGCAGTAGTGTCCCGAACATTAGCCAAATAATCCAAACAACCCTTCTCGACCATGTGTCAAGCCTTCAGAAAAGAAATAACCCAACTAGATGCACTGATAGACGAACCTTTCCACTCTAGTCTAGGCAACTCTGGCATCGCCAAGGTAACAATCTTGGCATGGCAATCAAGGATGGAGTGATATGGAGATAACCAGTCCATGCCCAGGATGACCTCAAAGTCGGTCATATCAAGCAACAAAATATCTGCTCTAGTCTCATAACCACAAAATATAACAACCCATGACCGATAGATCCGATCCACAACAACCGAATCGCCCACAGGAGTGGACACATAAACATGAACACTTATGGACTCACGATAAAAACCTTGGAAATGAGCAAACAGAGATGAGACATATGAATATGTAGACCCTAGATCAAATAGTACTAAAGCATCCCTACCGCAAACAGAAATAATACCTGGGATCACGGCATCTGAGGCCACTGCATCTGGTCTGGTCGGAAAAGCATAGAGCCTAGCTGGAGTGCCACCTGACTGGCCTCCACCTCTAGGACAACCCATACTCACCTTCCCTCTGCCTCTGGGTGGCCGAACGGCTGGTGGGACAGTTGACGATGTAATCATAGACTGCTGACCCTGCTGCACTGCCTTGCCCCAAAGCATGGGGCAGAACCACTGCACATAAATGAGATCCCCACACTCAAAACAACCTCTCGGCATGATATGTGGGTCTGCTGGACTGACCCTCACAAAATGATCTCTTCCCCAGATGGGGCACCTCTAAACTCTCTAGAATACGAAAACCGCTTATCCCTCGTAACCTACTCTTGGCTACGTTGACGTACACCCTAGATCCTCCCAGTTATCTCTATGACTAGCTCGTAAGAAGTCCCTATCTCAACCTCTTGGTCTATAGTGTCATGAATACCACTGTGCAACCTTGCGACAAACCTATGCACTCTCTCTATGTCAGTAGGAAGTATCATAAGTGCATGGTAAAACAACTCAGAGAACCTTGTCTCATAGTCGGTCAGTGACATCTGACCCTACTGGAGCTGCTCAAACTGAAACTGTAACTCTTCCCTCTGGGAGGATGGAATATACATATCCAGAAAAATATGGGTGAACCTGTCCTAAGTCATTGGAGGAGAATCTGCTGGTCTGCCAAGAAGATAGGACTCCCACCACCTACGGGCTCTGCCCTCCAACTGGAAAGTAGCAAAATCCACCCCATAGGACTCAAATATCCTCTTGTTGTGTAGTTTGTCCCTACACCAATCAATAAAGTCCCGGGGATCCTCATGCCGCTCACCTCCAAAGACATGAAGGTGTAGCCTGGTCCATCTGTCCAATAGCTTTTGTGGATCGTCGGACACAGCTGGTATGGGCTCTGGTATAGCTGTTGCAACTGGCTGAGCTCCGCCCACGGGTAGTGCACCCAGGGTCTGATATACGACAGTTGCATGCCCTAGAGCCTGAGCGGTAAGGGTTTGTGCTCCCTCTCCTGCCTGAGATATGGCAGGGTCTGCTGGAAATAAACTAGCCTGGGTCATGGTATCTATGAACCATATCATACGTCCCATGACCTCCTGGAATCCCGATGTTGACATGAACTCTACCGTGGATGGCTCTGTTGCAGGCACCTCGCCTTGCTCCTCAATAATAGGATCCGCTGGTGGCATAGCCGAAGCAACTCTGGGACATCCTCGTCCTCTACCATGGGCTGGAGCCCTCCCCTGGCCTCTGCCTCGGCCTCTAGCAATAAGAGGAGCAGCTCCTCCCTGATCTGAAACATCAGTTGTGTGCGTTCTCACCATCCGTGAGAGAATAAGAGAAAGATACTTAGTATCACACCAACTGCATAATAGGGGATGAATAAAAAGTAGTTTCCTAACACCCTATAGCCTCCAAAAGATAAGTATGGACGCCTCTGCACCGATCCGTAAGACTCTATTAGGTCTGCTCATAACTTGTGAAACCTATGTGAACCTAATGCTCTGATACCATGTTGTCACGGCCCAATTCTCTTATAGGCCGTGATGGCGCCCGCCGCCGCCGCTAGGCAAGCCAACAATGAACTAACCACGTGATTTCACCTTTTAATAGGTTTTCAAGTAATTAAAATTTCCTTAATTTAAAAGATTTAAGGAACAACAGGTTTAAAATAAATAAAACGAGAGCAACTGAGTGCAATCATAACCATAGAAATAATCCAAAACTACAAGTCTACCAGTGTGTGCCAAGATCTGGTGTCACAAGTGTATGCGCACTAATAGATTATACAAAACTCTAGCTACTGTCTGAATAAAAATAGACAGGAATGAAAGTAAAGGAGAGACTCTAGGATGTTGCGGAACGGCTCAGGAAAAACAGCTCACCACTAGGCCTCCCGGGTAGCGAGGGTGCACGCCGGTGTGATCGCCAGATGCACCTGCCTCATATCCTGCACGGTCAGTGCATAAGTGTAGCGTGAGTACATAAATAACATACACCCAGAAAGTATCAAGTCTAACCTCGAAGAAGTAGTGACGAGAGGATGACTTCAACACTTACTATGGCCTAACAATATAAATACATAAATTCTAAATAAACATGGGTTATGTAAATAATAACAATAACTCACTAACAAGAAGGAAAAATTAATTCTTTCACAAATTTATAAACTCCAAGTAAATTTCTGTCATTAAATAATTTTAATCTTACAAGCCATAAAATAATATCAAGTGTGATTAGGCTCCGAGTATTAATAAGTACGAATTATGCCGAGGTCGTTTGACTCGATCCAGACTAACGTGTACATTGCCGAAGTATATGCAACACGATCCATAGATACATCTATTCTACTATCGAGGCATTTGGCCCGCTCCACAAGAAGAGAGGATACCCTATAAGCATTTGACTTAACATTATTACCAAGCTAATACATAATGTCATACAATTTCCATTAACGGTCAAGTGATCCGCTCAAGATTTAAGCAAGTGAAATTCTACCTCTTTACAATTCTTCTAACAAGTTATAATATAATTTAAGCACTTTAAATTAGCAAGTAGGTGCAAACATTACAAGAAATTCATGATTTGGATCCTAAACTACCCAGACATAAGCATAAATAGTAGCTACGAACGGAATCTCGTCACCTCGCACATACGTAGCCCCCACAATTAGAAGAAAAGATTGATTTAAATCACCTATGAAATAAATTCCCTTTTACAAGGTTAGGCAAGAGACTTATCTCGTCTCAAAGCTCACTTTCCGGCCTCAAATTCACTCTTAAGCCTCAACTCAGTGCCGAACAATCCGAAACTAGTCAAATATTATATAAATTAATCAATACATGCTCAACAGTTCATACTCTAATTATTAGAGTGATTACCCAACCTCAATTGAAAGATTTCTAAAATTTACCCCCGGGCACACATGCCTAGATTCTAAAACTTTTCGAAGATAAATGTTACCCATAACCTCACGAACTCAAATTTATAATTTTTACTCAATTCCATAACCATTTTCCTTGTTAAATTTTATTTTTATCAAAACCTAGGTTTTTCATCTAAACACATAATTTTCACAAATTTACATGTTACAACCTATCCATAATCCATGTATTAAACTCACATTTGGTAGGAATTACTTACATTCAAAAGCTAGGTTAAAATCCCTCTATTAAAAGCTCTAAAATTGCCCAAGAGTGTAATAAATAGTCTCAAAATAGTTGAGTCCCATCATTAAATGAGGATGCTGCTGAGCAGAACTTTCGCATCTGCGGTTACTGGGCCGCATTTGCGGTACCGCTTCTGCGGCACTAAGCCCGCTTCTGCGGAACTCCACAGGCCCAGCGTAGACCGCATCTACGGACGAGCTTCCTCATTTGCGGTCTCGCTTCTGTGGCCAAAAGGACGCATCTGCGGGTTCACACCTGCGGCCAAAAGCGCGCAGGTGCGGGCACGCCAGAACGGGTACACCAGCAGCCCTTTTGAGTCTTAACTCAATCCTTGCATCGTCTGAATGGCGTCCGGGGCCCCCGAGGCCCCGTCCAAATATACCAACAAGTTTGAAATCATAAAACGGATTCGCTCGCACACTCGGAACACGGAAAACAGCATTAAAACTTAGAATCGCAACCCAAAACCAATAGGATCAACTTATGAACTTCAAGTTCTTCCAACTTACTCCGAACGCGCCGAAACATACTTAAACTACTCGGAATGACACCAATATTTGCGTGCAAGTCTTAAACCACCATACGAAACTATTTCCAGGCTCGGAATCCCAAACGGACTCCGATAACACAAAAACCTACTCCAAACCAATTTTAAAAAACTCTAACTTCTTCAATGAGCCAATTTTCACTATTAAGCGTCGAAACGCTCCCGGGTCATTCAAAAATCGATCCAAACCTACGCCCAAGTACAAAATTATCATACGAACTTATTAGAACCGTCAAATCCCGATTCAGAAATTGTTTACTCAAGTCAAATTTAGACTTTTAAATCAATATTAAGGAACCAAGTTTTTCAGATTCCAACTCAAACCCTTCCAAACCCCGAACTAGCCATCCCCACAAGTTATAAAATAGTAAAAGCACATACGTGGTGTCTCATTTAGGGGAACAATGTTCTAGAAAGCAAAACGATCGGTCATGTCGTTACAAAATTCCTCCAAAACCAAATTATTACAAATTAAATACTGATGGAGCAGTCTCCCCTCAATCTGGAATCCAGCAATAGGGGGCTCATTCAGGATGCTCAGGGAACTTGGATTACATGGTTTGTTGGTAATATCACTATAAAAAACACCACGGAAGTAGAATTACAGGCACTTTTCCATGGATTACATTTATCAATTAAGTTTAATTTAGTTCCACTTGAAGTAAACATTGATACCTCAGAGGTAATCACAATTTTAAGAAATGAAAATTTGCTCTACACTAATAGCATCTATGATTGCAGGTACCTGCTCCACCAGCTCCATGATCCGCATCTCATACACGTGTTCAGAGAGCAAAAGAGGGTAGTGATAAGTTAGCCAAGCAAGGTTGTACGATGGAATACTCAGCAACACCAACTATTTTTGTGTCACCACCCATTTTTGTTATCGAACAACTAAGACCAGATGAGTCAGGCGCTACAACTCTCCAGAAAGTATCACCCGCTCAAGTATGGCAATCTGTCAAGCTTGACACTCAAACACCACCTTTTGCTTCACATCCGGTAGACTTGTTGGCAACAACATTCACCATCTGCAACATGTTGCTGCACATGGAGTTACTATAGTAGAAAACTCCCCTTTATGGAATGATCCTTTGAATCAACACTCCACAGTAGATGTTACTAACAATTATACTAGTAGTATTTGTAGTATTAGTACTTTGGTGCATCTCGGGTAACAATGCATCTTTATAAATAATACTCCCTCCGGTCCACAAAAAGTGATTTTTTGGTTGTTTTCACACAAATTAAGAAATTCACCTTTTAAAATTAATTAGCAATGAAATTGACCATATTAACCTTTACAATCTCTTCACATAAACACTCATAACACATACTCTAACACTTTTTACTTCAAGGGCAATGTAGGAAAAAATAATTAATTCATTCTTGAAATTTGGAAAAATTACTTATTTTGGACCATAAACTAAAAAATCACTTATTGTGAAACAGAGGAAGTATAATCTTATCTTTCCAAAAAAAAAAAAAAAAAAGAGTATCATGTCAACTAAAGGAGAAATTATACTATTAACTAGCATTAACTAAGTAGACAAGGACTAACCTGAAGACTTTTCAGTTATCTCATTTTTGAATAAATAATCAACAGTAACGCATTTTTCCAGTTCACATAGCACAACATCATTTTATCAGGTTCTAAAATTCACACGACGTTGTTGTTGCATTCTTCTTACATTTTCGAACCCCACCACCTCAACGGACAGCCTCAATCACAAAGCTAATGATCTGTTTACACTTTCAAATAATATAACCAAAAAAGAAATAAACTTTTTCCTGTTTCAGACCAATGTTTCTCCATTTAGATAGAAGTATACATACCTAGAAGATTCTATAAGCTAAAAAAGTGTGTAACTTCAGTTCATCTGAGTTGATGAACTATAATAATACCCTCTTTAAACTCTAGGGTTTTTGGAGTTTACTTCTTCTTCTCCTTGATTTGTACTTCAAAAAATCGTTCTTTATGCTTTAAAGAAACATACCCAGAAAGAAAGTTTTGATTTTTTTGTTTGAAGATGAAACGAGCTAAGTTTGACTCAGTAATCTCAGTGAGTCGACTCAGATCGATTCAAGTTTTGATGGGTTTATTGTTTTTGTATTTTATGTTAGTTACTTTGGAAATACCTTTGATTTCAAGATTTGGGTTTGAGTTAGAATCCTCTCAACTTATTTCTACACCATTTGATTCCAACTCCAAATTCAGCAGACTCAACAGTATGAGTCAAGATCCAGTTTTTCCTTCAAAAATGGGATTATCATTACCTAAAAGGAAAATGGGGGAGTTCAAGAAAGTATCCGGTTTGATTTTTGATGAAAACGCATTTGATAGTTTTGATAAAGACGAGTTCTCTGAGTTGCATAAGGTGGTTAGGGATGCTTTTGTTACCGGGAAGAAACTGTTCCAGGATATTGAATCAGGGAAAGTTGAGAGCGAGTTAGTGAGTTTGACTCAGAAGAATCGGACCGAGTCGTGCCCCGACTCGGTGTCATCATGGGGTAGTGAGTTTGTGGCTGGAGGGAAGATAATGGTGATACCTTGTGGATTGACTTTAGGGTCTCATATAACAGTTGTGGGGACGCCGAGATGGGCTCACGAAGAGAAGGATCCTAAGATTACTTTAGTGAAGGATGATGAAGAGACAGTGATGGTTTCACAGTTTATGATGGAATTGCAAGGATTGAAGACAGTTGATGGAGAGGACCCGCCGAGGATACTGCATTTGAATCCGAGGTTGAAAGGGGATTGGAGTGGTAAGCCAGTGATTGAGCAGAATACATGTTATAGGATGCAGTGGGGTTCTGCAATGAGGTGTGATGGTTGGAAATCCAAGCCTAGTGAGGAAACTGGTGAGGAATTTATGTTGTTGATGCATTGCATTTTCGTTTCATATTCGTTAATTGTTTGGTCGTTTATTTAATTCAGATGCATTAGTTTATGGTGTTGCATTTGCGTTATGTTCTGGTAGGGATAGGTGTGAAATTTTGAGAACCTCTAGTTTTAGCGAATCCTAGGTTGCATTAAAGAGATTATTTACCAGTATTGGAGTGAAATGAGTCTGATTAGAATGGAACAGATAGAGATTGTTCATATAACTGACCCGAACTAGTTTGAGATTAAGTGTTAGTCAATTTGTATGCTGAGTATTTGTTATTTATGTGGTTGCTTTCACTTCTCTTTAGGAAATGTTGGAATTTTTAAAGATTCTCCTGTAGCTCGTGTTGCTGTTTTTGGTTGTTAAATGTCCCGTTTTTACAATAAAATTTAGGGAAAGGAAAGTCAGACTTTGAACTTCTGTTGGGCTGTCTGAGCTGAATTTTGATTGACCAGAATTTTCGCAAAGATATTGTAGTAAATAGATCATTGAATAAGCTATCAGATCAGTATAAAACTTGATTAACTGAATTCAGAGCTATTATTGAACATCAATTATTGATTTATCATGTAATATTGTGTTGCTGGATGGTATTGCTTAAGATTTTAACTTAGTGTTGTCTGTGTTTGTGAATGAAGTGGACGGACAGGTGAAATGTGAAAAGTGGATACGTGATGATGATAATCACTCTGAAGAATCGAAGGCCACGTGGTGGCTGAAGAGACTTATTAGTGGGAGGACAAAGAAGGTCTCAATCGACTGGCCATACCCTTTTGTAGAGAACAAGTTGTTTGTGCTTACTCTCAGTGCTGGCTTAGAAGGTTATCACGTCAATGTAGACGGGAGACATATCACTTCCTTTCCTTATCGCACTGTGAGTACTGTCTAAAAATTATTAGTATATTTTAATGTTCTGTTATGATTCATGTTGGTTAATAAACTTTTTTGTTATGAATTCACAGGGTTTTACTCTTGAGGATGCAACAGGTCTGTTTGTTAACGGGGATATTGATGTGCATTCTGTATTTGCTGCTTCGTTACCATCAACACATCCAAGTTTTGCTCCGCAGAGGCATTTGGAAATGTTACCAAAGTGGCAAGCTCCGCCACTTCCTGATGGACCAGTTGAGCTTTTTATTGGCATCCTTTCTGCAGGCAATCATTTTGCTGAGAGAATGGCTGTGAGAAAATCTTGGATGAAGCATTCATCAATCAAGTCTTCAAACATTGTAGCCCGTTTTTTTGTGGCAATGGTAAGATTAGGCTTATACAGAAGTGTCGATTCATGGCAATGATTTATCATATTTGGAGCCAGGAGCCTTACATGTGCTTATATTTGAATTAATATATTGCAGCACGGAAGAAAGGAGATAAATGTGGAGCTCGTGAAAGAAGCAGATTTTTTTGGTGATATTGTTATAGTTCCTTATATGGACAATTACGACCTTGTTGTATTGAAGACAGTAGCAATTTGTGAATATGGGGTGCGTGCAATCACAAAATTCCAAGATGCTCATCTAGGCCTCAGTTTTTTCTCATATGCTTTTTAACATTTATGTACTCGTGGAATTTTTCAGGTCCGTACAGTCGCTGCAAAGTATGTAATGAAGTGTGATGATGACACCTTTGTAAGAATTGATGCTGTGATGAAGGAAGTTAAGAAAGTGCGTAGTGGTAGAAGTCTTTATGTTGGAAACATCAATTACTACCATAAGCCCCTTCGACATGGTAAATGGGCTGTCACCTATGAGGTAGTCTTTCTCACTCTATCAATATTATGCTTCAGTTCTATGTACAGTGTAGTCTACTGACTTTCGACTGCCTTTAACAGTTTAACTCATTATAAATGGAAATGGACACCAGAGTTCCCTAATAGGCAAAAGTGGGCAACCTCATTACGGCCATAAAGAAAGAGTTCATGTTTCCCTGTGATAAATTAGGAAACATAGGAAAGAAAAGATACAACAACCTCTTTCTTCCTTATTATATTCCTTTTACTGTCTCCTATCCCCCCCCTCTTTTACTCTTTCGCAGCACAACAACATTTTTGAACTGCTGAATTATCGTTTATGCTAAATAAGATGGAATGAATATATAGGATTCACATAGCCGATTGAGTAGTATGGGATTGCGGCAGCAACAAACCAAAAGGGCCCAAGCTCCAACTAAGTGATTCAAATCGCCAAAGGTTTAGTGTCCAAGTTACACAAATATAAAGAAAAATCTCTTTTTTTTCCTGGAGTGACAGTGAAGAGTTCATCCATGTAGAGGCAACTAATACAATGTTTGAACTAAAAGATTAGCCCTTGACACCTTCATTAGAAATTGGACTACATAGGAAAGTGGGCTTGGTCTTCAGTTTTCCTTGTTTGATCGGTTGGGCCTTTTACTGGGCTACCTCTTATATTAGAAACCCCACCAAACAGCACTATTCCTTTAATGATTACTTCAATTTCATCTACCATGATTCTAGAAAAAGCTACAAAGCTTGATACAATTTTGCGATGAGGAGGATTCATCAAAAAACCTTATGCAGTTTTCTGTCATACATAATGAATTCCTTTATGTGGTTCCCTGAACCCTTTTTGTGAAATCACTAGCTTCTGACATTCAGTTTTTCCCGTGGGGATTGGATTGGCAGGAATGGCCAGAAGAAGATTATCCACCATATGCCAATGGGCCTGGTTATATCATCTCATTTGACATTGCAGAGTACATAGTTTCCGAGTTTGAGAAACATAAGCTGAGGGTAAGTTACCTTTTGTGAAATACACCAACTTCTCTCGCTTTTTTTCTCCCTCCCTCCACATTATATTAAATGTGCATGACTCCCCATTATTTGGCACCATCCTATCGAGTGGTGACGGTCCCTTATGGGAATCCAAACAGAAAAAGAAATTCATATAAACATATATTTTGACCTGCTGGCAGTTGTTTAAGATGGAAGACGTGAGCATGGGAATGTGGGTAGAGCAGTTCAACAGCTCCAGGCCCGTAGAGTACGTTCATAGCTTGAAGTTTTGTCAGTTTGGATGCATTGATGATTATTACACTGCACATTATCAATCTCCAAGGCAAATGATCTGCCTGTGGAGAAAGTTGCTACTAGGAAAACCTCGGTGCTGTAATGTGAGATGACAAGTTGTACCCTCTTAGCTAGTATTAGACATTGTTGAAAAGGAGCTTGTACATATAACGCGAGTAAATTAGCCTTTTAGGCTAATATATTTACTTTATTCATTCATTAGTTGCTTCTTTTGCTGGGACACCAACCTTGTGCCCCCAAGCTAGTTGGCGTGGGAGCTCGTGAAACTGTATGGAAAGAATGGCAGCTTAAGCTCTTGTAATGTAGAATTCAAGGGTATAATATCACAATCGGGTTAAGGTTTCATTTTCAATGTCATGGTTAATTTGCTTTCCTTTTTGTGGCTTTTGACAGTTTCCAGAAGCAGTTCACCTAGTTGGAGAACCTTTTCTTTTATTTTTAGTTTTTACTTTTAATTTATACTGCAAGCAGTCTTTTGCAGATTCAATAGCATTAGGTTCATGTTGCTAGATTAAGAGCTATGTTATTGCTAATATCAACAACATACTTAAAATTGGTGTTCTCATAAGTAGTGAGTGATCTTCAAAGAAACAACAAACAATATTATAAGTCTTTTGTTTAAGCTAAGGCAAAGAACTGGGTGCAGACTGCAGAATTTAAATCCTTTAGGGGTCATTTGGTAGGATGTATTAGGGGAAAATAATAAGTTATACACCCTATTTGGTATTATCCTACGTATAATCAATATATAGCAAACCATGACATTAGTAATACCATAGTTTTTAATATATGGATAAGCATGTATACACCCCTATGCAATGCATGTTATTTTTAATACACCAAACCAGCAGTGGATAAGAAATAATTCCAGTATAACTAATCTCAGCATTACTAATATATCCTATTCATTATTATTATTATACATCCTACCAAACGACCCCTTAAAGTACTATGTTGCCTTGTGAGCGATTATATGTTGCAACGGCGATAAAAAGAGCATATACAGGCTGGTCAAAATTGCTAATATTTCTTACCAGAAAATGGAAAAGGAAACCAATTTAAAAAAGGAGGTAGAAGCAATTTGGTTTCTCATGTTTACTGAACTTATATGCTTCCCTAAGGAAGGTAATAGACATAGCCTAAGAAACAACTGAGATCAATATATTTTCTTGAACTTGCATATGGTGCTTCTATATACATGCTTAGAAAATAAAAACAACTCTCCAAGCAGAAATCAAATCCTTTGCGGAGTAGCTTTTATGGATGTTGCCTTGTGATCAAGAAAACTGAATGTTACAGTATTTACATGATACAGAGAGCTGCAAGTGAATGTGAAGAGAATATGTGATTCTAGAAATCCTTATGAAGATTGTGAATTATCCTTCTATACAAGCAAAGAATGTAAGAAAGCCACAACAGTAGGCAAGATCTGCATAATCAAAGAATTTTGAAGGAACAAGGTATGTTGGAGCTTACTTGCAGGGAGGGGAAAGAGGATATACCAATGGGTCCACAAAGTATAAGGATTCCTGGCCCTAAAACTAATACATCATTTGTGTTTCAGAATTGTCCCTCTGAATTAGTGTTCTGTCACAAAAATACTAGTGTTATTAGCTCCTGATATATGCTATAGTACTTGAATCTATCTGAAATGGAAGATGAGTGGGTGATCAAGATAAACGATGAGCTGATGCACGTCGAGGATCTTACTAGTGTGGAGGCCGAGCATTGGAAGAAGCGGTCCATATATAGAGTACCTGTTTGTGTCACAGATGTGAACAAGAAAGCTTACAAGCCTCAGGTAGTTTCTTTTGGTCCTTACCATAATGGAGAAAATCATCTCAAGGAAATGGAAGTTCACAAGCACCGAGCTCTTCTTCACTTCCTCAAGCGATCTGGAAAACCTTTAACGTGTTATATTGACTCCTTACAACAAGTAGCTCAAGAGCTGAAAGATTCATATGATTCGCTGGATCCTGCTTGGCAAAGTGATACTAATGGCTTCTTGCGCTTGATGATTCTAGATGGCTGCTTCATGTTGGAGATATTGAGAACAGCTGATGATGATCGTCAACCTATAGATCAATCTCAGCATGCTCAACCGCATGACTATGCTCCTAATGATCCTATTTTCAGCAATCATGGAAAGCTCCATCTCATGCCTTATCTCAAGCGCGATATGCTGATGCTTGAAAATCAGTTGCCTATGCTCCTTCTAGACAAATTACTCGCTATTGAAAATCAAGAGGCAAAGGTCTCTCTCTCTCTCTCTCTCTCTTAAACACGTGCTCGCTATCAAGACCCCTGAATGTTTGGTACCATATTGAATTGTCTAACCATCTAATCTAAAAGTTTAATGATCTGATACCATATTGAATTGCGTGAACTTGTTGACAAACTTTATTGGATAGAAATTGATTTGGTGCCATACTTCTATTTCTCCCAAAAATGTACTATTCAGTTGTAGGATATGACTGTACACTAAGCCTGCATTAAACAAGAAAGCAATCTGAACCAAACCAATGACAAGTACAACTCATTGCTGGTTGTTATCCTCTCATCTAAAACTTTAAGTTGTTACAGAGCGTATATTTCTATTTACTTAATTATATCTTCAACAATAATTATTAACCTTCTCTAATCTAATTTCCCTCACAGAGTGATCTGTTACTCCTTGATTGCATTCAGCAGTATGACAAGGAATGTATTAATAAACTCATACTGGACTTCTGCAATCCTCACAGCCGTGCTAAAAGACTTGGGAAGTGTTTGCATGTATTGGATGCGTACAGAAAGAGCCTACTTTGGGAAGATCCCATGTTGCTCAAGACTCGTCCAAGAAAAGCACCAAAAGTTAGTCACCAGAGTGGTGGCGATGAGATCATCCGCTCTGCCATGGAGCTTAATGAAGCAGGCATTCGGTTTAAGAAGAGTAAAACCGGAAGCCTCAAGGACATCTCCTTTCATGGCGGTATCCTTAAGCTTCCTCTGATCCTGGTGGACGATGCTACAGAATCAATGTTCTTAAACCTAATAGCATTTGAGAGATTGCACGTAGGGGCGGGGAATGAGGTAACATCATACATCTTTTTCATGGATAACATTATTGACAATGTCAAAGATGTTAGCTTGCTACACTCTTGTGGCATTATTCAGAATGCAATTGGCAGCGATAACGCTGTAGCCAAGCTATTCAATTCACTATCCAAGGACATTACACTGGATCCAGATAGCAGCCTAGATCTAGTACACAAACTAGTAAGCGATTACTGCAAGTATCC
Organism: Nicotiana otophora; assembly: GCA_000715115.1. NCBI lineage: Eukaryota > Viridiplantae > Streptophyta > Magnoliopsida > Solanales > Solanaceae > Nicotiana > Nicotiana otophora. Next base: position 56,016 of record AWOL01S0019486.1, on the reverse strand, counting down.
GTGGAATGAATGGAGAGCTAATCTCATTCACACCTACTTCAGGAGTCCCTGGGCCATTTTATCTGTTGTTGCTGCTATTTTTCTTTTCGCCCTCACCATTGTTTCGACAGTATACGGGGTATATGGTTACTATTATCCCCCTTCCTAAGAACAATCTGAATATTAAAAGACAATCTCCCTTCTCTATTTGAGAACTACAACTAGTATCTCAGACCAAATTTTGGAGAATTATTTCCTTATCACTTCTGGTGTATCTTATTATATAATTTAATTTGAATGCTCAAGCCCTTGAGTATGTACTCCTTTCCATGCTCTGTCACATATCCGGCCAAGTCTCACGTCCAGTATGATAGTGTGTTCTCGCAAAAGTAATATGAAATTATGTATTTGTGTTAAGAAATTCATTGAATATGTATAAATATTTAATTACGAATCCAATAACTAAGACGAGTTATGGGTTCTGTGGCAACTTAAGAACCCGTAAATTTCAAATGCTGGCTCCGCCATGATGAATGTAGTTCTTAATCTCCTTTAGCTGTTTACTAATTGTTTTGCGAGGGAGCTAAGTCTAGATCTTAATTTCAGCGAGAAATGCCTTTGCAAATAGAGCTTGTGAACAATACTTCCAATCTATTGACGATGCCTATAATAATATGAACATTTTCAACATTGTGTTTACGCCTCACTTGGGAATAATAAAAGTGTTTATAAAATGTTCGGATTCTAGAAGAATTTTTGTTGAGACATATGTATAGCAATCTTACTTAAGTTCATTACCGAATTAGTCAAATTTTGATTTTTGTCATTTGTTGGAGAACCTAGGTGTTATTGTCGAAATATATGGTTTTGGCATTTCAAAAACTGTATGGAAAGAAAGGTAACTTAAGCTCGTGTTAAGGAATTGTTTGTGCATTGTGCCTTTTGACAGTTCCATTCCTCTGTTATGTATGTCTTCCCAGCTCTGTGTAACTGTGTTATATGTTTCTAGAAATACTTCACCTAGTTGGTAAGAAAAAGAAACTTGTGCGCTTGTGAGCTTTGATGGCCATAAATACTCGGAATATACTGGTAACATACAGTGAATCTCCAAATAACTCCATGTATCTTGGTGATGGGTTTGATGCTACTTAAGTTCCATGTATCTTGGTGATGGGTTTGATGCTACTTAAGTTCGAGTTGCCCATAAAAAGTTACTCCTAAGGTGATATCTTTCGGGGAAAATCCTGCGAGCTTAGCCCAAATCGGATAATATTACACCATATTGAAATTGTCCATGTAGTAATGTTGGAGATTTGGGCTAAAATAAAGAAATCCAACTCAAAAAAGAGTGTTCCGGCTCACAAGAAAAGAAGGGGCGCAATAGACCAAAAGTGCAGTCCGCAGAAGTAAGTGCGGACCGCAGAATTCTCCTTGCAGCCGCAGATCTGTTGCTGAAGCTCAGAGATGGAATGAAGAGAAGTGCGGACCGCACACAATATGCGCAGAACATGGTCCGCACTGACAGGAATTCAAAAAGTTCAGAGAGTGTGTAAAATAACCAAGACTGAAGCCTTGCCTAAAGTGCGGACCGCACATGAATTGTGCGGCCGCAGAAGCTGAATTGCAATCGTAGACCAAATTGTGCGGCTGCAGAATCCATTCCCATGCAAACTCAAGCAATGTGCGGAGCGCATATGGAATTGTGCGGCCGCAAAACCTCCCGAGGAGTATTTTTGTCAGTAAATTTTGAGCCACTATAAATAGACGGGAATCATATTTTTAGGTCAAGTTTTGAAGTTTCCTCAGTTGTAGCCATTGTAGTTTACTATTTAAGGAAATTTGTGATCATTTTGGGACAAAAATATCATAATTTATCGTTTTAATATTATATTATGGGTTTAATTAGTATTTCTTCTTTGTTTTCTTCATTTTCTACTGCGAGTAGCTAAACATTTACTACGGTTGTGACCCAACCCTAGTGTGTAAACCATATGGGTATTTTAATTTAATACTTGTTTATGATTGGGTGTTTGTCATTTAGCATTGTTCATGCTTTAATTTTAGAATTGATGGTTGCAAACATTGATTCATACCTTTTTGAATTGGTCTTTGCTTGAGAAAGAAGGACCTAGTCTAGGAAACTTGACTAACAAAAAATTGGGCTAGTTAAGGATTTGACTAGCCTAATTAAAGGGTTTAAACTAGAGATAGGGAAAACCCGACTTGAGCTCATATCAACTATTTAGCTTGGTACCCATTTGGGCTTGAGAAAGCCAAATTGGGCAAAATCACTCTATAACCGAGAGGTATTGAGGGAGTAACTTAGAGTTGAGAGCTATAATATACCCCGATCAAGAAAATAAATATTAACGTATTTAACCCATTAGGCGAACACCTAGGCGAATGTTACATCCCTAGGGTTTTTACCTATTTGAAAACAAACAAAAATAATTAGTCAATTTCTAGTTTCATTTATCTTATTGAGCGGTGATAGTATAGTTTATAGAAGTAAATTGCAAACCAATTTGATTGGAAGTGTATTTAAGTTATTTCGTCTTCACGCATCAAGTATACACTCTAACACCCATTGTTAGCCCCATGAGGAAATCGACCCCGACTCATAGTTGGGTACTATTCTTCCAACAATCTCTTCCACTCATTGTTGAGTGTGGATTGGGAGTGGATCAATTTTTGACGTTGTTACTGAGGAGTTAAAACGGTGTTAGCTACTTATTTGAGTGTGTTTTTGGAATTTCTTCTTTCCTTTCTGTGTTACTAATTTATTTAAGAAATTATAGGTACAAACATGGTGAACAATGAGCTCGAAAATTTGAGTATGGGGAATTGGACGGCGAGGAAGAACAAGTAGATGAGGTACCTCAAGTGCCACAACGAATAGGTCGGTGACCGCAAGATAATGTGCCTGTTCCACCCCCACCTCCACCATATCCACCACAAGAAACTCCATACCGGATATTGCCTAACGAAAGTTATGCCAGTGCAATAGTCCCTCCCCGTATTAGGGCGAGCAAGTTTCAAATCACCAATGTAATGCTCACTTTGCTTGAGCAACGAGGTTTCTTTACCGGTGCTCCAACTCAAAATGCTTACAAACATTTGAAAGGCTTTGTGGATACACGTTGGGGTAGCAAGCAAACTAATATTTCTGAGGATGCATTGAGGCTAAGGCTTTTTCCCTTCTCTCTAAGGGGTAAAGCTTTAGATTGGTTGGAACGATTTTCGAACCATCGAATTCACACTTGGGATGAGTTGGAGGCCAATTTCATTGCTAAGTTTTTCTCTCCCGGATACATGGCTACACTTCGAGATGATATCTTGGCATTCAAAAAAGAGCCGAATGAACCACTACACGAAATATGGGAGCGCTATAGAACAATGGTTAAGGAATGTCCCAACAATGATATGATGAAAAATATGATACAACAAACCTTTTATTGTGGGATTAATACAACCAACCAATGTGTAGTGAATCAACTAGTCGGTGGGAACTTTATGACTACGCCTTATGCGAAGGAGTGTGAAATCTTAGATGAGATGGCGAAAACATCGTCAGCTTGGCAATCCCGAGCCAATGTTCCATTAGGTGATCCGAATATGATCCACCGTCACAAAGAATTGCAAGACCACGGGCAAGCCATTGCCGAATTTATCACTACCATGACTCAACTAGCAAAGGCCCAACTAAATCAAGTGCAAGCTCCTAAGCATGTTCATGCTATGGAGGGAGTGAATGTTTTGGTGAACAAGAGGAGGACCAAGGGTCCACAAGTGCAAACCCAAGTAGAGAAATATTGTACAAGATGATAGCGATTTTGATCAAGATGATTCTTATAATAAGCAAGAGGAAGAAGTGCAACATGTGAATAATTTTCAAGGGCAAAGAAACCACTTTCAGGGCCCAAACCAACAATAATGGAGACCACAAAACAATCATGGCAATTGGAATTCTAATCAAGGGAATTGGAATAACAACAACAATCAAGGAAATTGGAGTGGAAATAACCAAGAAAATTGGGGAGGCAACAATCAAGGTAGTTGGGGTAACAATCTAGGCAACCAGTCGGGGTTTCAAAGGCCCTCAATGTATCAATAACCGAATAACCCACCTTCTTATCCTTCCCATGGTTCAAGTTCTTCAAATAATGAGATGATATATATTGAGAATATGTTCAAGCAAATGATGGAAAAGAATGCCGATTCGGATGCCCAACTTACCTCACACAACACATCAATACGCAACCTATAAGTTCAAATGGGGAAAACCTCTCAAGCTCTAAATTCTCGTCCTAAGGGTGCACTACCAAGTGAAACGGTGGTTAACCTAAATGGTGGTAACAATACAAGGCATGCTATGGCGGTTATCAAAAGAAGTGGAAGAGGCGGGAATACACCCACCTCAAGTGGAAGGCGACTTGTTGATGATGATCAAGTAATGTAAGAAGAAGAAATCCCGAACAATGTTGTTCAACCAAATGAGGAAGTTCGGATTGATATTGATGATAGTGTGGAAGAGACTCAAGAGGAGGTGAACCCGTGTAGGGAATACATTATTGACATACCGGAGCCGGTAGTGCAAAAGACAAAGGCACCATTGCCTAAGCCTCCACCTACATACCCTCAAATACTTGCCAAGAAAAATGGTGAGAATAAATTCAAGAAGTTCATTCAAATGATGAAGAGTCTTTCAATCAATGTGCCATTGATTGAATCTTTGGAACAAATGCCACGTTATGCAAAGTTTATGAAAGATCTTGTGACACAGAAGCGGTCAATGCATTTTGAGACTATCAAAGTCACTCATCAAGTGAGTGCATTTATTCATTCAATGGCTCCTAATTTGGAGGATCCCGGTGCTTTCAAGATTCCTTGTACAATTGGAAGTGCCGAGTTTGCTAAAGCTCTGCCCTATTCTGTTTTCAAGATTTAGGGGATTGGGCAACCAAGACCCACTTCGATGAGATTTCAAATGGCCGATCGTACCATGAAAAGGTTGTTGGGTGTGATTGAAAATGTTTTGGTCCGGGTTGATAAATTCATTCTTCCGGCGGACTTTGTCATTCTAGATTGTGAGGTTAATTATGAACTGGCAATTATTCTTGGGAGACCTTTCCTTGCTAGGGATAAGGCTCTTTATGATGTTGAAGCCGGAGAACCCATTTTACCGGGTTGGTGATAAACAAGTTGTATTCCATGTGCGTAGTCCATGCGTCAACCAATTAGTAATGAAGTGTGTTCTTTTGTGTATTTGGTGACCGATGTCATTGTTGATGATACAAGTGCTACTATTAATGTTGGTGATATGTTGGAGGCTGTCTTGCTCAACTTTGATGATGACGAGATGGATGGATTCATGGAATGTGTGAACTCTTTGCAAGGAATGGAGTCATACAACTATGCACCCCAGAAATTGTCCTTGGATCTTGAAAATAGGAAGACTCCTCCTACAAAGCCTTCTATTGAAGATCTACCTACCTTGGAGTTGAAGCCATTGCTTTCACATCTTTGGTATGAATTTCTTGGCCCTTGTTTTACTTTACCAGTTATTCTTTCCTCTTGTTTGACTAATGTGCAGGTAGATTCCACATTGGCGGTGTTATAAAAGAGGAAGAAGGCTATTGGGTAGACCTTAGCGGATATTCGGGGTATAAGCCCCGCCTTTTGCATGCATAAGATCAAGTTAGAGGATGGTGCTAAATAATCTATTTAACATCAAAGAAGACTCAATGAGGCTATGCAATAAGTTATCAAGAAGGAGATTATCAAGTGGTTGGATGCCGAGGTTGTCTACCCCATCTCCGATAGTTCATGGACTTCTCCGGTTCAATGTGTCCCAAAGAAGGGGGCATAACTGTGGTCACCAATGATAAGAATGAATTCAATCCTACGATAACGGTGACCGGCTGGAGGGTGTGTATGGATTATCGCAAGCTCAACAAAGTAACAAAGAAGGATCACTTTTCACTTCCTTTCTTAGATCAAATGCTCTATAGATTGGCCAACCGTGCTTTCTATTGCTTTTTTGATGGGTACTCGGGCTACAACCAGATTCTCATTGCTCCGGAAGATCAAGAGAAAATAACCTTTACATGTCCCTATGGTACTTTTGCTTTCAAGCGGATGCTATTTGGTTTGTGCAATGTACCGACGACTTTTCAACAGTGTATGATGGCTATTTTCACAGACAGAGTGAAAGACTACCTTGAGGTTTTCATGGATGACTTCTCGGTGGTTGGGGATTATTTTGATGATTGTCTTGCAAATTTGGACAAAGTGTTGGCTCGATGTGAAGAAACCAACTTGGTGCTCAATTGGGAAAAATGCTTCATGGTTGATGAAGGTATTGTCCTTGGCCATAAAATCTCAAGATATGGAATTGAAGTTGACAAGACAAAGATTGAGGTGATCTATATACTTCTACCCCCCAACTTCGATGAAGTGTGTGCGGAGTTTCCTAGGCCATGCGGGTTTTTACCGGCGCTTTATAAGAGATTTCTCTAAAGTGATGAACCCATTTTGCAAGCTCCTTGAGAAGGATGCCAAGTTTAATTTCAATGATGATTGCATGAGATCTTTTGAATTGTTGAAGATCAAGTTGAATATCATCGGTTGGGGCTGTTTTGGGGCAACGTATCAACAAGTTTTTCCATCTGGTCTACTATGCTAGTAAGACCATGAATAGTGCCCAAGTCAATCATACCGTTATAGAGAAAGATCTCCTTGCTATTGTGTTTGCAATTGAGAAGTACCGCCCGTACTTGATGGATGCAAAAGTTATTGTCCATACGGATCATGCGGCTCTTCGTTATCTTATAAGCAAAAAGGACTCCAAAGCTAGGTTGATGAGATGGGTACTCTTGTTACAAGAATTTGATATTGACATAAAATATAGGAAAGGTAGTGAAAACCAAGTGGCGGACCACTTGTCTTGTTTGGAGGAGGAGGGGAGGCCGCATGATGGCCTTGAAATCAATGACTCCTCCCCCGATGAGAAACCTTTGGCAATTTCAATGAAAGAGGTTCCATGGTTCGTGGACTTGGCAAATTTTATTGTGTGTGGAATCATTTCGGATGAGTTCTCTTCAAGCCAAAGGAAGAAGCTAAAAAGGGATTGTCACGATTATTATTGGGTGAATCACTGATCAAAGAGCAGATTTTAGAAAGATTCTTCATCGATCTAGTGGCCGGTTCATACCTTTCCCGGATTTGTACGGATGGAGTGATTAGGAGGTGTGTACCGTAAGAAGAGCAAGGTGATATTCTTGGGGTTTGTCATTCTTCTCCATATGGTGGTCATCATGGTGGAGCAAGAACGGCGGCTAAAGTGCTTAGTTATGGTTTCTATTGGCCTACTCTTTACACAGATGCTAGCGAGTTGGTGAAAAGATGTGATGAATGTCAATGGGCCGGTGGAATCTCAAAGAAAAATGAAATGCCTCTCACAATCATCTTGGAGATTGATATTTTTGATGTTTGGGGCATTGACTTCATGGACCCTTTCGTGAGTTCTTGTGGAAACACCCACATCTTGGTTGCAGTGGATTATGTGTCCAAATGGGTTGAAACTGTCACTTTACTCAACAACGAGGCGAGAAGTATAGCAGCCTTCTTGAAGAAGAATATTTTCACAAGGTTTGGTACTCCACGCGCAATTATAAGCGATGGGGGGGGGGGGGGCCTTTT
>AWOL01S0019486.1:2260-41727 GCA_000715115.1 Nicotiana otophora | reverse complement strand
GGGAGGGGGAGGGTGGAGTTTATTTGATTTGACATTGACAAATTTTGGATACATTTGGACGGTAATAATTGGATGATTCTGTTCCTTTTCTTATTTGTAGTTTATCTATCTTTAGTAATTATTGTTCATTAGCTTCTTTATTTTTCCACTTTAGTTCTTGTTTGGTTAGTAACTTCTTTTTATGTTTTCATAGATAATAAGTCTTTGGTTTTCTCAATGCCACGGTTCCTTCCAAAAGTAGTTTTTGTGTGAACCGGGTGACTCGTCCCAATGATGGATGGCCTGACAACCTTCTTAAGGGAATGAGTCAGTTTTTGTGTTTAGGTAATAACAATAGTAGTAGTATTGAATAAAAGACCTAATCAAGTCATTCTCGAGAAAGAGTCATTCATGCTTCATTTGGTACCAACACACTTAACTACGTGCTTATGGTTTGAAATAAGGTTTTTGAAAGAAAATAGCTCTAGTTAGTAACTTTGAGACTCTTGAGTTGACTTTGGTAATCATCGAGTGGTTTATTAAACCATAGTGATCTTTAAACTTGAGTGTGTTTGTTGTAGTCTCTCGACTCTATCCTCTTTTATGGTCTAGTTTCGTGAGGGGTGAGATGATATATTGCTAGTCCAATTATCCGTGCGAATGGTCTAGAACTTGCCTCGAATATGCTTCAAGGCAAAATCTTAAGTTCTGCTTGGTTTGAGAAATGATTGTAGGCTTTCCTTGGCCTGTTTGAGCTTTTTATTGCCAACCAATGTTGTTATCCCTAGTCAACCCCCTTTGAGCCTCTAGAATTTTTCATTTGATAACCATGTTATAAGCCTTAATCCGTTTTGTCGTGATCCTCTCTTGGCACCCGTACCTTCCTTAACACTCTACTAAAATAAGTGGCTTAAGGCATAAATTTGGGGGAGAGTTGAGGAATTTGAAAGAGGTATCAAGGCACCAAAAAGAGAAAATAAATGATCTCCATGAAAATAGAAGGCAAGAAAATAAAAAAATAACAAAAAGAAAAATGCAAAAAAAAATAAAATAAGTGGAAGGATTGATGGATTTAAAAAGAGGTAATGATCCCTAACATGAGCATCATGGGAGAAAAATAGTGAAATTAGCAAGAAAGAGTGATGTCAAGTCTCTCTAGCCCCCAATAAAAAGAGAATGTCTCTAAGATTGGTAATTGTGAGCCGAGAAATGAAAATACGGAGTGCTTAAGGAAAGGTGTAACCACTTAGCCATATGATATCCTACCCTAATCTGAAAGCCTTCATTACAACTCGAAAGAAGTCCTACTTGATTTTGAACCGAGTGAGCTTACATTAGTGGTGATCTACATGAGGGGTAAGCCTATGGTACTTTAAGCCGTACTTATGAAAGTCTCTTCTGAGAGAACAATGAGCCTTTCATGAATCTTAAGATTGAGTGCTAACTTTTGAAGTGAGCTTGGCAAATGGAAGATAGAGGAGGAAGAAATTGGGGTCCACCATGCCCTACTTGATAGAATAAGAGTCCTTTATGGGTAAAGTTAATTCTTGAACCTCAAATGTCGCATTTGAACTATATGTGCATGATACTTGACTTATCACCTTGTTGATAATGCATGAGTAGTGTCGGTAATTGTTGGTCCCAACTGAATATGGATGGCTTACCATTGACTCGCTGAAATGACCTTTCACTTTGAGGAGGTGGGAACTAATCTATTTGCTTGAGGACAAGCAAAGACTTAGCTTTGGTGGAGTTGATAAGTGTGGATTTGACCACTTATTAGTACCTTTTTAGTTTTGTTTTAGTCCAAAAATATTGATTTATGTTCCCAAAACTAATGAAAGTGTGCAAATTGCAGGAGTTTGCGATTTGGGCTAAAATGAAGAAATTCAACTCAAAATAGGAGTGTTCCGATTCACAAGGTAAGAAGGGGCGCAACAGACCGAAAATGCGGTCCGCAAAAGCAAGTGCAGGCCGTAGAATTCTCCTTGAGGCCGCAGATCTGTTGCTGAAGCTCAGAGATGGAATGAAGAGAAATGAGGATCGCACACAATTTGTGCGGCCACAGAACATGGTCCACATTGACAAGAATTCAAAAAGTTCAAAGAGCGTGTAAAATGACCAAGACTGAAGCCTTGCCTGAAGTGTGGACCACACATAAATTGTGTAGGCGTAGAAGCTGAATTGCAGTCGCAGACCAAATTGTGCAGCTGCATAATCCATTCCCCTGCAAACTCAAGCAATGTGCGGACCGTACATGAAATTGTGCGACCGCAGAACCTCCCGCAGGGCATTTTTGTCAGCGAATTGTGAGCCACTATAAATAGACGAGAATCACATTCTTAAGTCAACTTTTGAAGTTTTCTCATCTGTAGCCGTTGTAGTTTACTATTTTAGGAAATGTGTTATCATTTTGGGACAAAAACATCATAGTTTATCGTTTTAATTTTATATTATAGGTTTAATTAGTATTTTTTCTTTGTTTTCTTCATTTTCTACAATGAGTAGCTAAACATTTACTAGGGTTGTGACTCAACCCTAGTGTGTAAACCTTATGGGTATTTAATTCAATACTTGTTTATGATTGGGTGTTTATTATTTAACCTTCTTCATGCGTTAATTTTAGAATTAATGGTTGCAAATATTGAATCAAGCCTTTTGACTTGGTCTTTGATTGAGAAAGAGGGACTAGTCTAAGAAACTTGACTAATAAGAAATTGGACTAGTAAAGGATTTTACTAGCCTAATTAAAGGGTTTAAAATAGAGATAGGGAAAACCCGACTGGAACTCATATCAACTATTTAGATTGGTACCCATTTGGGCATAAGAAAGCCAAACTGGGAAAAATCACTTTATGACCGAGAGGTATTGAGTAGGTAACTTAGAGTTGAGAGCTATAATACACCCGATCAAGAAAACAAGTGTTAACATATTTGACCCATTAGGCAAACACCTAGGCGAAAAGTACATCCCTAGGCTTTTTACCTATTTAAAAACAACCAAAACTAATTAGTCAATTTCTAGTTTCATTTCTCTTATTGAGCATTGATAGTGTAGTTTATAGAAGTAAAATGCAAACCAATTTGATTGGAATTGTATTTAAGTTGTTTCGTCTTCACGCATCAAGTATACACTCTAACACCCATTGTTAGCTCCCTGAGGAAATCGACCCCGACTCATAGTTAGGTACTATTCTTCCAACGGCCTCTTCCACTCATTGTTGAGTGTGTATTGGGAGTGGATCAACTCCGGAGCAATTCAGCTTCTTCATCGGCCTTGTCTAAGGCTATAAACTCAGCCTCCATTATATAGCGGCAATTCACGTTTGTTTGGACGATTTTTAAGACACCGCTCCTCCACTAGTTGTAAAAATATATCAACTTGGATTTAGTTTAGGTTGATCCGGTGATCCAATTTGCATCACTATACCCCTCAATAACCGCATGATACTTATTATAGTGCAATGCATAGTCATGGATATATTTCAAATATCCCAAATTGTATTTTATTGTCATGACAGTTCAATGCGAACTTCCTTATATCGTAGACTAATATGTCTCGACTTTCTATTGCATATCACATTATTGACTATACTTAATGTAGCGATATTATATTATAATAACAATTGAAATGATTTGCATCAGTTGTGGCCACAACCTTTTAATATCTAATATATTTTGCAACCATTCCGTCTTTCTAGCATTTGTATGCTATTTATTCTTCTTCCGTGATAGAATACAAGTATATATGATATGCAAATTATAGCACATTCATTTATGAATCAAATCCAACTTACTATGGATTTTTATCGTTTTCATCAGTTGGTTCACCATATTATAGACTAATGTATTAATACATCCGTTCATTAACAGTCATGTCTATACAAAACATACAAACACATCTTTCATGAATAGTCACAACCTTCCATGTGACACTCTTTCATAAAAGAGCTAACATTATAAATGTTCAAGAAAGAATACATCCTTTCTAAAAAGACACATAAACAACTTTCGAATTTGTAGTTTCATCACTAGTCATCACTAAGACTGAACAAGTAATGAATTCACCGACTACCATATCAATATACATTAAGAATTCGTGGGGTTCGAAGAATCATAGACATCATGTCTAACATTAGATTTTGTTATGCATAAGTTAAATTCCCCCACATTTCATATGTTTCATGTACCTTTTCTATCAACATATCATCCATATATAAACAAACAATGACTACATAATTTAGAGTATTTTTAATGTAAATACACTAGTTTGAACCCATTTGACAAAATTTTCTAGTCCAGGAACCACGAACCCTTCAGGTTATTTCTTCCTCTAAATCTCCATTTAAGAAGGTTGTATTTACGTCAATCTGATGGATTTCAAGGCTATACATGGAGGCTAACGCTAGTAACACCCGAATAGATGTAATCCTCATTACCGGCGAGTATGTATCAAAATAATCACGATCTTCTCGTTGTCTAAATCATTTGACAACTAATCTTACCTTATATTTGTCGATAGTACCATCATCTTTCATTTTCCTTTTGAAAATTCACTTAGAACCCAAAGGTTTATTTCCTGGAGAAAGATCAACCAATTCCTTAGAGTTAGATAAACTAACTCCCTAGTATGTTTATTCAATATGGATTCTATCTCACTATTGATTGCTTCTTTCTGAGGAAGACATAACTTCTTTTAAAACTTGGAGCTCATTTTCCAACAAGAATGTCAGAAAATCTAATCCAAAGGAAGTAGTTGTCCTTTGACGTTTACTACGTCTTGGATTCACCCCATTAGATGTACTTTCCTTTAATTCTTCTCGAGGTAGCTTAGATTTTTCACTATACGACTCACATTCCTTTTTCATATGGATAAACATTTTTAAAAAATTCAGCATGATCCGATTCTATCCCATATATATATGAATCTCCGGATTTTTTGATTTGTGAACCAGAAAATTAATATGCTTTGCTGTTTATTGTATATCCTATGAAAATACAATCAACGATTTTCGGTCATATATCTACCCTTTTAGGTTTAGGACTTGCACTTTAGTCAAATGCCCCCACACTTTGAAATATTTCAAGTTGGGCTTTCTTCCTTTTCATTTTTCATATGGAATGGATTGTGTTTTCCTATGGGGATATCGATTGAGCATTCGGTTAGCTGTAAGAAAGGCTCCACTATAAGTTCTAGAGTAAACTAGAGCTTATCAACAAAGCATTCATCATTTCATTTAATGATCGATTTTTTCTTTCCGTAATCCGATTGGATTGGGGTACGTATGGGGGCTTTGTTTGATGAATAATGTTATATTTCAAATATATTTCTTCAAAAAGAGGTTCATATTTGCTTCCCTTATTACTTTGTAGAGCCAACCACGTGAACTGTTATTTGTGTCATGACAGAGCCAGAATTAATAAATGGTGAAGTTTTTAATCTTCAAATCAAATAATATCTGAGACAACCAGATTTAGTAAACAGTGAAGATTTTAATCTTCAAACCGAGTAATACTTGACACAACCACATTTAATAAAACCACAAAGTTTTTACTCTTTAAACCGAGTAAAAACGTTGGAGTAAAAAATAACTTTAGATTTTAATCTCCGAAGTGAGTAGAAAGTCACTCAGACTTTAATCTCCGAAAATAAATAAAATGTCACGATGATTTCAATCTCAAAAATTGAGTAACAAATCACACAGATTCTAATCTCGAAGCAGGAGTAGAAAATCACGAAGTTTTAGTCTCCACAACGGGAGTAAAACAATCATGAGGATTTTAATCTCCAAAATAAGGTTAGAAAACCACAAGTATTTTTTAAATTTTCTCGTCAAATGATTTTCCAACTAAACCATTATACCCCTAAACATTTCAACAATTTGATATATTATTCTAATCAAACTAACATATGTATATCTTTGTTGATCCAATACTAATATACATATGAAATATCATCTTCATGATCTCAAACTAATTTTCTAACTATTAATGTAAGCCTTGTTCATGTCTTACAACTTTAAAAATAATTTATCACGTATTGTTTAACCATGCTACCATTGTATATCAACTAATAATGAATTATTATTATAAATTTACAGCATTCAAAATGAATATATTTTAAGATCATCATATGATAAGAATCTACCCTAACATTGTAGAAACTGATAAGTTATATCTCTTGCTATGTTTTGATGATTTAACAAACTTATTATTGAGAACCTGCTCCACATCCTCTGAGTTCTCAAGCTCAACAAGTCTCAAGTTTGGGACATGTCCCAACATTCAGAGTTCAAGAAACAACAGAGGGAATAGATCCACATTAGTTCCCTTGCTGACAGTACCAGTCAACTCCCCACGGCTGTAAAGTGACTGCAACTGTTCCTCTACACACACGCAACTGTGCAAATCATGGAGCAGTCACTTTATGGGGAATGCCTTTGCACCAAACATGCTTATATGATTTAAGCGATATCACTTATGTAATATTATCATGAAGGAAAGGCAAAACAATACACTTGCACACTCCAAAATTGATCAAGCTCTCTCTCAAGTGTATTGCCAATCTGCAAGTGACATTCAAGGCATCAAGGACAAAGAGCAACATAACGAAAGACTAGTTTCCTGCATAGAGTCATCATATGTCCTTAGTTGTGTAGCACCTTTGTCAAAGTGATTTACTTATAATTCCTACTTAGCTTAGTTAGAAGCATTGTGTAGGAAACCTTTGTAAAATCATAAACCATGAGTTTGTGTCTTGGCTAGAGTTAGTCGATTTGTAAGCTTTGTAATAGAGTTATTACAAAGGGGCTTGTAATAGAGTTATTACAAGTTAGTGAGGGATTAAGAGGTTAATTCCTAGGTTACAATAGTTTGTAATTTGAAAGTTTGCTCAGTAGTGAAGTTGAAATCCTACAAAGGCAGGTCGTGATTTTTTTATCCCATGAGCTGGGAGTTTTCCACGTAAAACTCTATTGTGTCATTTACTTACAGCTCTGTGTGTGTGTGTGTGTGTGTGTGTTATGTGGGAACAAATAGAGAACCTGGTTCTCTATATAAGTTTGGTGGACCCTTAGTTTCTATCAATTGGTATCACAACAGGTTCTTTCTATCAGGATAACACCTAGAAAGGATCCTCATGGCTGCTCCACCAAATTTCGAAGAAGGTCAATCCACCCACAAATCACCAAGATTTAATGTCCAATACTATGGATGATAGAAGAGAAGGATGCATAATTTTATCATGGCTGAAGATTCAGAGCTATAGGATGATATCTGTGATGGTCTCTTCGTTCCTATGAAAACCATTGGGGAACCAGCAGTGACAGTTCCCAAGTCTAGGAAGGAAGAGAGAAGAACTTTCGAGAAAAGAAAATCCCCGTCTATGGAATTTGGCCAGATGAATACAACAAGATTTCTACTTGTCAATCTATCAAGGAGATCTGGGAAGCTCTCTAAACAGCACACGAAGGGACAACTCGAGTCAAGCAGTCAAAGATTGATATGCTAACCATTGAGTATAAACTCTACAGGATGAAGGACGATGAGTCCATTTAGGACATGCACACGTGCTTTACATCTATCATCAATGAGCTCCATTCCCTGGGAGAAATCATTCCAAGGAACAAACTTGTTAGGAAAATACTCAACGTATTACCTAGTTCCTGGGAAAGCAAAGTAAATGCTATCACGGAGGCAAAGGAATTATAAAAGCTAACCATTAATGAAATCATTGGTAATTTTAAAACTTATGAAATGAAGAAGAAAAAGGATCACAAGAGAAGAGAGCCTAAAAGGGAGAAGAACCTGGTCCTCAAGACAGAAAACAATGAATCAAGTGGTGAGGATGCTGATATGGCTTACTTGACAAAGAGATTTCAAAAGATGGTCCGCCGAAATGGAGGTATTCCAAAGAAGAGCAGCTCAAGAAATCCAAGAGGATATGACTTATGTCATAAGTGTGGGAAGCCAGGATATTTTATCAAGGATGTCCCATCCTCAAGCAAGACCAGTACAAGCACAATACAGACAAAACAGCCAAGAGGAACCCGGTTCCTGACAAAAGATTTAAAAGAAAAGAAGTTGCTGACAATGTTGTGAAACAAGCTCTTGCTGCATGGGGAGACTCTTCCAGTGAATCTGGAGAAGATGATGCACAAGGTGACACCTCCATGATGGCAGTCGAAAGTGAAATAGCTGATTATGATTCTATCTTTCCCCTGATGGAAAAATGATGATGATGAAGATAATGATGATGATGATGAGATAAACTTTCTAGATATTCAAAGAAATCTGAAGTCTTACTCTCAGAAAAAACTTATATCCTTGGGAAATGTTCTAATTGACGCTTATCACAATCTTATAAACGATAAAAATGTCTTAACTATAGAGCTAGGAGAGGTAGAAAATGAGAGAGATGACCTGTTAGTAGTCGTCATGGACCTAAAAGAAATAATAGAGGAATTAAAAAGGGGAAACAATACTGGGGCTGTCCAAAAGGGAAAGGAAGTTGCAAGTGAAGCACACATTAAGCTTGAAAATGAACTACAATCTGTGAAATCTAGTATGTGCGCTGAACTTGAAAGAAATAGACAGTTTCAAGAAGATCTAGGCAGAGTTAAAAATGGCCTCGAAAAATCTCTAAAGTGGACCTGGTCCTTTGATACAATTGTTTCCATGTATACAAGCAATGGTGGGAACAGATAGGGAGTTGGGTTCCAAAGGGAAAAGAATCCCTGCAATCCACATAGCAAGTATGTTACTGTTCCTGATAACTGGCTTTGCACTCACTGTGGTAACACTGGTCACTTTAAAGAACACTGTAAGGCTAGAATTCAGTCCCAACAGAAAAACAAGGTATTTGTTGAAAAGGTAATTACTGCTAAGGAACCTGGTGCTTCCATTAAAACGTATACTGCCTTCCTGGACAAGAAAAAGTCTAATTCGCCTATTTCCTCATTACAAGGGACTCAAACTTGTTTGGGTTCCTAAGTCTAATCCTTGATTCTCTTGTGCAGGGAGCAGTGAAAGGAAGTAGCCAAAAATGGTACATAGATAGTAGTTGTTCTAAACACATGACTGGAAGCATAGATGATTTTGTTTCACTCAAAGCCCTGCAAGGAGGAAGTGTGTCCTTTGGCAATGGCAAAAATGGAAATATTCTGGGAGTAGGAAAAATTGGGAAATCACTCACTCACTCAATTAAAAACGTGTACTACATGAACGAATTGAAACATAGCATACTGAGTGTTTCCCAAATCTGCGACAAAGGAAACAAAGTGGAATTTGTGTCAAAATATGCACAATCACAAATCTTGTGACTGGGGAAGTGATCCTGATGGCAAGAATATACAAGAACATATATGTTGCTGATTTTGAGTCCCTGCAAAATGGGGATCTCACTTGTCTGAGTGCTGTTGAAGATGATGCTGAACTATGGCACGGAAGATGGGTCATGCAAGCTTTACATTGCTGAACAAAATGGTCAGGAAGGACCTGGTTCATGGTCTGCCGATTTCAAGTTTCAAAGATCACAAGGTGTGTGATGCATGTGCAAAAGAAAAATAAGTCAGGTCACTTGATCTCCTCCATATGGATCTATGTGGACCTATGAGGGTGGCGAGTAGAGGAGGAAGGAAGTATATTTTTGTTATAGTGGATGACTATTCCAGATTCACCTACATGCTACTTGGTGAACAGGTACATGATCAGGTCCCTCCTGAACAAAATCCCGTATGAACTGTTGAATGGAAGGAAGCCCAAGCTAACACATTTAAGGACATTTGGCTGCAAATATTTTGTCCTCAACAATGGTAAGGTAGCACTAGGAAAATTCGATGCTAAAAGTGATGAAGGAATTTTTCTGGGATATTCATCACAAAGCAAAGCGTACAAGGTATACAACAAAAGAACTCAATGTGTTGAGGAAAGAATACATGTGATCTTTGATGAATATCACCACCGATGTGGGAAAGATTCACCTGATAAGTTCGATCAAGATGGATAGCAGTCAATAGTTCCTGGTGAAGTCATTGACATGGCAAATGGAAAGGCTGACATGATGAATCACGTCAGGGAATCAAATGATGAAGGTATAGATGTATCTCCAACTGATGTAGAGGAATCTGGTCCCTCAATCATAATAACTGAAGCTGAGAACAAAGTTGTTGATGTTGTCCAAGGGACCCCTGATGCTGAGCTGAGAAGTGGTACTCATGTCAACCAAGGATCACATTCAGAAGTAACTAGACCCTCTCACAGGTGTCCAACTAGAAGCACAAAAGTTCACACCATCTTCAAAATATGATCGCTCCTCTTAACTCAGGGATTCAAACTAGATCAAAGTCAAGAAATTCACTTGACTTCTCAGCTTTTCTCTCTCAAGTTGAGCCTAAAAATATCAAGGAAGCATTGAAAGATGTTGATTGGATTACTGTTATGCAAGATGAACTTCATCAATTTGAGAGAAACAATGTGTGGCACCTGGTTCCTCGACCTGCTGACGGAACTGTCAAAAAGAACTAGGTGGGTATTTAGAAACAAACTTGATGAGTTTGGGAACACAACACGGAACAAGGCAAGGCTGGCAGTTCAAGGGTAAAATCAAGAAGAAGGGATTGACTATGATGAAACTTTTTCTCCAGTCGCTCGAATGGAGGCCATCGAAATTCTTATTGCCTTTGCATCTCATATGAAATGCAAGTTATTCCAAATGGATGTCAAAAGTGCATTTATGAATGTCTTTCTAAAGGAAGAAGTCTTCGTCAAGCAATCACCTGGCTTCGAATGTCATGAGCATCCTGAGCATGTTTTTAAACTTAACAAGGCCTTATATGGGATGAAGCAGGCTCCTCGTGCATGGTATGAAAGGCTGTCCAAATTTCTCCTAGAAAATGGCTTTACAAGAGGAAAAATTGACAACACCTTATTTTTAAAGAAATGGAGGAGAAACCTACTCATTATGAAAGTTTATGTTAATGATATCATATTTGGTGCAACAAATGATTCTCTGTGTGAGGAGTTTGCAAATCTCATGGGAAGTGAGTTTGAAATGAGCATGATGGGGGAATTGAATTTCTTCTTGGGTCTGCAAGTTAAGCAAACTCCTACGGGCCCAATGATAAGTCAACAAAAGTACATCAAAAAGCTTCTGGGGAGGATTGAAATGGAAAGCCCAAAAATCATTGATACTCCTATTGCAACTGCCACTCGTCTGGACATGGATGAACCTGGTTCCCCTGTGAACGAGACCATGTACAAAGGTATCATTGGGTCACTCTTATATCTCATAACAAGCAGACCAGATATCATTTAAAAGTGTGGGACTTTGTGCCCGGTTTCAATCTAATCCAAAGGAATCTCATCTGAAGGCTGCCAAAAGAATCCTGAGGTATCTCAAAGGAACTCAAGACCTGGTTCTCTACTATCCATCAGGAGACAATTTCGACCTGATCGGGTATGTTGATGCTGATTATAATGGTTATCTGGTGGACAGGAAAAACACTTCTGGCATGGCACACTTTCTAGGTTCGTGTCTAATTTCAGGGGGTATAAGAAAGCAAAACTTAGTGGCTCTTTCAACTGCAGAAGCTGAGTATGTGGCAGCTGCCTCTTGTTGTGCTCAACTATTATGGATCAAGAAGCAACTAGAAGATTTTGGTATGTCTACTGATTGTGTGTCGTTACTATGTGACAACAACAGTGCTCTCAACATGGCAAAGAACCCAGTTTAGCATAAAAGAACAAAGCACATTGATGTGCGACATCATTTTCGCATAGACAATGTTGAAAAAGGGCTTATCTGCATGAAGTTCTGCAGCACAGAAGATCAAATTGCAGACATCTTCACCAAAGCACTTAGCAGAGAGCACTTTGAAAAGAATCATCTTGCACTAGGGTTGTTAACATCAAGTTGAGGACCTGGTCCCTCGATGATTGGCTATGAAAGAAAGGTATAGGTAAAATTGCTAAAAAAGTATTTTCTGACAAGATCTAACTCATTTCTATACCGTTACAGGTAGACACGCATGACGATTACAGAGCAAACAAGGAGCTAATGTATTGCATTTTCACAAAAGGATGAGGCCCACATTTACAAAATATGTAAGAGAACCTGGATCCTGTGACACAGGTTAGTAGTTCCTTTTGTACTCTCATGCACAATCTTTTTAACGGCTAACAATGGTGCCACATCATTAAAATGTCAGCTTCTTCTCTTTCCTTTTGGAACCCAAGAGTCATACCCGTTATGAAATGACCCGTCTACCCAGAAAAATTAATACACCTTCCCAACCGGTCCCTCACCCTCTTTAAATAAATCCAAAGCTCTGTCACTCTCACAACTGTTCACTTCAAAAGCCAAAAATTCCCTTTTCTCTCAAACAACCGAACACTCTTTTCTTTCATAAACTCTCACTACACTTCATAAGTTCTGGTTCTCATCGGAGTCGCAAGACCTCGAATCCCAAGAGGTTTATTGCTACAACATCTCTCTCTGCCTCGCCGAACAAAATAGTTGAGGGAGAAACAGTAGAAGGAGAAGAAAATTAGGAAGTTTCAAATCTGCGTTTGGAAGAAAGTTCTGAGGCACAACAAAGTGTGATTAGTACTGGTGATGAATCAACAATGATTACCCCAAGTATCGATTTGAATGTTGTAGATACTACATGTAATACTCTTTTTGTGCCTTCTGAGTTTAGTTTGGGACTAAAAGAATTAGTGGCCATAGAGAATATATTGTCAATAGCTGCTGAGGGGTGTTTGGATGGTGGTTATGAAGGTGTGTCTGAAACCAATGGATCTCAAGGGAAAGGTGATAGTCTACAGGAAGAGGGTAGGGAACCGGTGCCTGTCGAAAATTTGGCACCTGGAAGTACTACTGGGGAACCACTTGAGGGACCTGATCCCTCCGCTCGAGAGGAGCCCTCTGCTCCTACTTGGGATGAAACCACATATTCTTCAAAATAACCCCAGGTCAGTACTGATCCCGCTCCCTCTTCTCATTTCTATGCTGAGCCATTGGCCATTGTTCCTCCCGAGATGAGATCTCTGTCAAAGGAGGAGAATGAGGGTAGTGAAGAAGACTATGATAATGTGGCTATTGCACACTTTATGTCACGACCCAAAATCTAACCATGGACGTCATGACGCCTATCGTGTTACAAGGCAAGCCTACTTCCCAAAATATTACTACTAAACCGATTATAACAATTTAATAAAACATTTCAATATTTAAATTTTTTATAAACTAAATCAACTCTAAATATAATATAGAAAAATAAGGAAACGAGCCCCAAACATCGGGGTGTCACTAAGTCATGAGCGCCTAAAACTATAAACTAAGATATATAAACTGTCTAACTGTCCGAAAGAAGAAATGACAAAAGGAGTAACAAGGTCCTGCGGACGCTAGCAGCTACCTTGCAATCTCCACAGATAGCCGGCCTGAACTCAACGATCGTCGTGCTCTAACTCACCTGGATCTGCACATAAAGTGCAGGGTATAGTATGAGTACAACCGACTCAGTAGTAACAGAAATAACTAAGGAACTGAGCAGTAGTGACGAGCTAAGTAAAACAGTCCAATTATTTATTTTCAAAATGTTAAAATAAACAGGTAAATTCCATAACTCAGTAAATGCCACAAAGAAGTTTAACAGATAAATGCAGTAACAACACAAATAAATACAATCTCACAGCAGTGTCACTCTATCACTTATCAATCGCACCCGACACTCAACACTCAAAACACACAACACTCTGCGCTCACTGGGGTGCGTACAGACTCCAGAGGGGCTCCTAAAGCCCAAGCACTAAGCACGGACAACTCACGTGCCATCATATCAATACCTGGATCTGCACGGTCAACTCACGTGCTACGCGGACAACTCACGTGCTATGGTATAAATACCTGGACCCGCACGGTCAACTCACGTGCTACACGGACAACTCATGCATTATGGTATTAATATCTTCACAACCAGGCCCTCGGCCTCACTCAATCATGTACCTCACTAGCCTCACCATCATCAACAAATAAGGGGACACAACCCACATCAAGTATCACAACATATTAGCAAATAATAGAGACTGAGGTAAACATGTACAATAATTTCTATGACTGAGTACAAATAATGTGAGCATGAATAAAGCCTAAGCATGATCTCTAACATGAAGGCACACAAGTTCAACAACAAGTAACAACGTAAACACAGATGATGGCCATGAGGCCTCGCGGAACGGACCAAGTCTCAATCCCTCGAGGTATACATCCACACGCCCATCACCTAGCGTGAGCATCACCTCCAAACAGTCACACGATATCAAATTCTATTGGTTTGTACCCTCAAAGCCAGAGTTAAAACTGTTACTTACCTTAACAGCATAGAATCCTACTCCTGGATGCCCTCATCTCTAGACTCGGTCTCCAAAAGCTCCAAATCTAACCAAAATCAGATTAATACCATCAACATAGGCTGACGAATCGAATTCCACAGTACAAACTACAAAATATGCCAAAAATCAGAAACCGGCCAAAACCCGCCCCCGGGACCACGTCTTGAAATCCATCAAAAATGACATAATAATAAACTGCGTCCTCTCTCGAGTCTAACTATATAAAATTTATCAAAATCGGACTCCGTTTGGTCCCTCAAATCCTCACTTAAACTCTCCAAAACTCAAACCCTAACTCCCTCAATATTACTTTGAAATCATCAATCAAATCCCAAAAACGAAAATGGATTCATGAAATATCACCAAAATTGAGTAGAGAACACTTACCCCAATCCTTATGGTAAAAATCTCCCCCAAAATCGCCCAAATCCGAGCTCCCCAACTCAAAATATGACTGAATGAACAAACCCTCGTTTTATATAGTTTTCTGCCAGCTATTCTGCCTCGTTTATTATGACAAACGATCCCTAAACTCGCTTTTTATGCCTCAAATGGATTCCTTGTGAAAGTTTAGTCAAGTTAGGCTTTTGAATCACTCAATTTGAATTTATAATGAAGGAGATATGTAGGTTTTAATATTTGCAAATCGTGCAGATTTTTAAATTCACCGTCAGTGGTAATTGCGTAATTAATCTGAAACATCTGGCGACCTAATTCTTAGTAAAATAACCATAACATCCTCATACGATGTCCAAATTCGATGATTCTTTTTTATACGGGTCCATAATTACAATACGGATCTAATGCTTCAATAAAAAAAGAAATCGGAGCTCATTTGTTTAATATGATATTATTTATGCTTGAAGAAACATCGTCAAAACATAAGAAACACGAGCGCAACACAACTCAAACCTATCCGAAACAAATGCGAGGCCCTAGGGACCTCAACCAATAATTCCAACAAGTCATATATCACTACCCGAACTTAGTCGAACCTTTGGAACACCCAAAACAACACCAAAACACCAAATCAACCTCGGATTCAAGCCTAAGAACTTCTAAACTTCCAACTTTCGCCAATTCAAGCCTAATTCTACCACGGACCTCCAAATTACATTCCGGACACACTCCCAAGTATAAAATCACCCAACAAAGCTAATCGAATCATAAAAATCCACATCCGAATTCGGTTACTCATAAGTCAACTTCCGGTTGGCTTTTCTAACTTAACTTTCTAACTAAGAGACTAAGTGTTCATTTCACTCCAAAACTACTCCGGAACCAAACCTACGAACTCGATACAACTCAACACCGCTGAACAACACATAAAGAAGCATGAATGGGAAAACAGGGCTATAACTTTCGGAACGACTGACCGGGTCGTTACATCCTCCCCCTCTTAAACAAACATCCGCCCTCGAACGTGCCAAGAGTTGTTCTCAAAACCATTAAGAACTCTCTCCGAACCCCAATAGCACAAAACCAATCCGTTAGGACTGAATCCTTCTAACTCAACCAAGCTACGTAGACCACCAAAAACCCAAGGGCACTGCCACAAAACACCTGTAGAACTCATTACCTGAAACACACCCAAATATCTAATCATACCCATTACCATGCCGATCCAACATACTACCAAGATGTCCTATCTATCCGAGTTCCTTTTGAATTACCTTCAAATTGATACTATGCCCTGCCATAACACCATAATCCTCAACCCAGACTCACCACACGAGACCCAAGTATAAAACCACACTGCCCTAAGGCTCATAAGCCGCTGAATACTCTCTTAAATATCCCCAAAAGTACCACAAGCACGTGCTCACACAATCAACACCTCAGTGCTCAAGCTATAGTCAAAACCCCGGCCTCGAGTCCTCCAGACTGGCCCAACATCAACACACATAAATCACATCTCGCACCTCGTGTAGGGAATCACAAGTCATCGATGCACAACTAATACCGAGCGCCCATGCGAGCATACGAATGCGTGGAAGGAATTTAAAGAATTACACTTCAAGATGAATTAATATTGCACGAAAAGAATTCAAGAATGTGAAATTTTCCTAAAGATTCTGCAGCCTCTCGAAGATAAGTACAGGCGTCTCCGTACCGATCCGCAAGACTCTACTAAACCCGCTCATGACTCATGAGACCTATGTAACCTAGGATCTGATACCAACTTGTCACGACCTAAAATCTAACCATGGTCGTGATGGCTCCTATCGTGTTACAAGGCAAGCCTACTTCCCAAAATATTACTATTAAACCGATTATAAGAATTTAATAAAACATTTCAACATTTAAATTTTTCATAAACTAAATCAACTCTAAATATAATATAGAAAAATACGGAAACGATCCCCAAATATCAGGGTATCACTAAGTCATGAGCGTCTAAAACTATAAACTAAGATATATAAATTGTCTAACTGTCCAAAAGAAGAAATGACAAAGGGAGTAACAAGGTCTTGCGTACGCTAGCAGCTACCTTGCAATCTCCACAGATAGCCCGCCTGAACTCAACGATCGACGCGCTCTAACTCACCTGGATCTGCACATAAAGTGCAGGGTGTAGTATGAGTACAACCGACTCAGTAGTAACATAAATAACTAAGGAACTGAGCAGTAGTGACGAGCTAAGTAAAATAGTCCAATTATTTATTTTCACAATTTAAAAATAAACAGAGATAAACAGGTAAATTCCATAACTCAGTAAATGCCACAAAGAAGTTTAACAGATAAATGCAGCAACAACACAAATAAATACAACCTCACAGCAGTGTCACTCCATCACTCATCACTCGCACTTAGCACTCAACACTCAACACTCTTCGCTCACTGAGGGTGTGTACAGACTCCGGAGGGGCTCCCAAAACCCAAGTGCTAAGCACGGACAACTCACGTGCCATCATATCAATACCTGGATCCGCACGGTCAACTCACGTGCTACGCGGACAACTCACGCGCTATGGTATAAATACCTGGACCCGCATGGTTAACTCACGTGCTATGCGAATAACTCACATGCTATGATATGAATATCCTCATAACCAGACCCTCGGCCAAAACCCGAGGGTTGGGTTTTGGCTGGTTTCAAATTTTTGGCATATTTTATAGTTTTTATTGTGGAATTCGATTCGTTAGCCTATGTTGATCGTATTGATCTAATTATGGTTAGATTTGGAGATTTTGGAGACCGAGTCCAGAGCGAGGGCATCCCAAAGTAGGATTTTATGATGTTAAGGTAAGTAACAGTTTTAACTCTCGCTTTGAGGGTACAAACCAATAGAATTTGATATCGTGTGACTGTTTGGAGGTGATACCCACGCTAGGTGATGGGCGTGTGGATGTATACCTCGAGGGATTGAGACTTGGTCCGTTCCGCGAGGCCTCATGGCCATCATCTGTGTTTACGTTGTTACTTGTTGAACTTGTGTGCCTTCATGTTAGAGATCATGCTTAGGCTTTATTCATGCTCACATTATTTGTACTCAGTCATAGAAATTATTGTACATGTTTACCTCAGTCTCTATTATTTGCTAATATGTTGTGATACTTGATGTGGGTTGTGTCCCCTTATTTGTTGATGATGGTGAGGCTAGTGAGGTACATGATTGAGTGAGGCCGAGGGCCTGGTTGTGAAGATATTAATACCATAATGCATGAGTTGTCTGTGTAGCACGTGAGTTGACCGTGCGGGTCCAGGTATTTATACCATAGCGCGTGAGTTGTCCGCATAGCACGTGAGTTGACCATGCGGATCCAGGTATTGATATGATGGCACGTGAGTTGTCCATGCTTAGGGCTTGGGCTTGGAGAGCCCCTCCGGAGTCTGTACACACCCCAGTGAGCGCAGAGTGTTGAGTGTTGAGTGTTGAGTGTGAGTGATGAGTAATAGAGTGACACTGCTGTGAGGTTGTATTTATTTGTGTTGTTGCTGCATTTATCTGTTAAACTTATTTGTGGCATTTAGTGAGTTATGGAATTTACCTATTTATTTATGTTTATTTTTAAAATTTGAAAATAAATAATTGGACTGTTTTACTTAGCTCGTCACTACTGCTCAGCTCCTTAGTTATTTCTGTTACTACTGAGTCGGTTGTACTCATACTACACCCTATACTTTATGTGCAGATCCAGGTGAGTTAGAGCGCGGCGATCATTGAGTTCAGGCCGGCTATCTGTGGATATTGCAAGGTAGCTGCTAGCGTCCGCAGGACCTTATTATTCCATTTGTAATTTCTTCTTTTGGACAGTTAGATAGTTTCTATATCTTAGTTTATAGCTTTAGACGCTCATGACTTAATGACACCCCGATGTTTGGGGCTCGTTTCCGTATTTTTCTATATTATATTTAGAGTTGATTTAGTTTATGAAAAATTTAAATGTTGAAATATTTTATTAAATTCTTATAATCGGTTTAGTAGTAATATTTGCAAATCATGCAGATTTTTAAATACATCGTCAGTGACAATTTCGTAATTAATCTGAAAAATCTAACAACCTAATTCTTAGTAAAATGACTATAAAATCCTCATATGATGTCCAAATTCGATGATTCATTTTGCTACGGGTCCGTAATTACGATACGGATCTAATACTTCAATCAAAAAAGAAATCGGAGCTCATTTGTTCAATATGATATTATTTATGCTTGAAGAAACGGCGTCGAAACATAAGAAAAACGAGTGCAACACAACCCAAACCTATCTGAAACGCACCCGAGGCCCTCGGGAACTCAACCGAACTTAGTCGAACCTTCGGAATACCCAAAACAATATCAAAACACCAAATCAACCTCGGATTCAAGCCTAAGAACTTCTAAACTTCCAACTTTCACCAATTCAAGCCTAATTCTACCACGGACCTCCAAATTACATTTCGGACATACTCCTAAGTCTAAAATCACCCAATGAAGCTAATCAAATCATAAAAATCCACATCCAAATTCATTTACTCATAAGTTAACTTTCGGTTGACTTTTCTAACTTAACTTTCTAACTAAGAGACTAAGTGTTCATTTCACTCCAAAACTACTCCGGACCCAAACCTACGAACTCGATACAACTCAACACCGATGAAAAACACATAAAGAAGCAGGAATGGGAAAACAAGGCTATAATGCTCGGAACGATTGGCCGGGTCGTTATACTTTATTAGTGCTAGGAGTAGCAAGGCAACTCCTAAAACACCCACTCCTAAAATATCTACTACTAGGCTGCAAAGAAGGAATCTTTTGAGTCTGCTCTGAAGAATAATAAGAAAGAAAAGAAGATAAAAAGGTTGATGAATGGCGGAAAGCTAGTTAATGAAGAGGTAGTACCTACAACACTTGTTGTTGGCAACGATGACGAAGTGGAAGAGGAACCCAGTCCTTTAATTCATAAGTCCTCTAAGAAACCTATTGTTCCAAAGTCTGGGAAGGAGTCATCCGAGAGAGTGATGGAGGTTAGCAGTGTTGAGGTGGGTGAGTCTGGAGAAAAACATGGCTAAGGGGTCTGGTAAAAACGTGTCTGAGAAACCTGCAGAGAAAGCTAAAAGTGTGAGAAAATCAGTAAAATTGAAGGCTGGTGCCAATGAGGAACTTGGTTCCTCAAAGAAGGCCAAGGTGGGGTTGGCCAAGAATGAAGGAAGGGAAAATCTGAGAAATTAGAAAGTGCCGTGGGATAGAACATTTGCCCCTGATATTCTTGACATGCCTAGAATGCGCCAACTGATGGATATATGTGACTTTCAATAGTGGACACATTTGTTCATAAATGAGAGTCCTAAGGCGTATGAGACAGAGGTGCGGAGTTTTTATGCTGACTTTCTCACAGTGGAAGATGACAATATTTGTATGAATGTGAATGGTGTCAACTTTGTGATGGATGAGGTTGTGTTGGGAATCATCTTGGGTGTGCCTACTGGTGGAATATCCTCCATTAAGGGGACTTGTTCTTCCAATTTCAGAAATGCCATTTTGAAAGATGATATAGTACAGTAGGGGGAACGGGTACACAAGAAGCCCATCCTTCCAGTATACCAGCTGTTATTTGAGATGGTGAACAAGGTGTTGCTCCCTCGTGCAGAAAGGCGTTCTATTACGTCTCGAGCAGAGTTGTTCCTCATGGAAGTACTGGATGAATACTTCACTATCAATCTGTCGGGTATCATGATTGAGCACCTGAAGAAAGTGGCGGATTTCAAGGATGGTAATCATGGGCTGCCCTATGGGTTCTTACTCACCAAAGTCTTTGAGTTCTTCCAAGTTCCCTTGGGAAAGGCTTCAGTGGGTACTCGCAAGCAGACCTTCTCCAAGACAACCTTAGAAGAGTGTGAGTGCATCGATAAGAAAGGAAGGGTCGGCAGCAACTCCACTATGTCTCAACTGATTGAAGCTCAGAACATTGCCAATGAAGAGATAAGGAAGTTGAAGGCCTGAAATGTTATTCTTGAGGGATAGCTTAGTCAAGCCTAGGAGGCACCAGGTTCTAGTGGCACACACGGCGCAGAGATTGCCCGTCTGACCAAGGAGAATGCTGATCTCAGGAAACAAGTCGAGGACCTGAAGGAGAGGTTACTCACTGAGCAAGGGTCTGCCAATGCTCGAATGGATATCCTTCATAGAACTTTTGTCTCCTCATCTTTGACTCCTCCTTCCAGTGCTCCTTAAAATCGTTCTCTTCCCAGTGTCAAATTCTAGTGTCTGTTCTCTGTTTTGGTGTTCTGAATTTGGTTATGTTTAGTGGTTGGTACCTTTTTTTGTTGTTTTTATTTTGTGGATGATTATACAACAAATGGAACTGCTCCATGTTTATTTCCAAAATTAATGAATATCCCATCCTTTTGTTATTGTTATCTTGCTTTTTTCTTGCTCTGTTTTTAGTCATGCTTGTGTGCACATATGTGGCATGAGTTAACCAGGCTAGACTTCATTTTTGCTTATTGCTTGTGCCTAATCTTTTTATGATGCCAAAAGGAGAAATTAATTGAGGGGGAATAAAAGGGGAAACAAGCACAGTCTCAGGGGGGAGATAATTTACAAGCTTGCCATCATCAAAAAGGGAAAAATTGATAAGTTATGTATCTTGCTATGTTTTGATGATTTAACAAACTTATTGTTGAGAACTAGATGGGGAACCTGCTCCACATCCTCTGAGTGCTCAAGATCAACAAGTCTCAAGTCTGGGACATGTTCCAACATTCAGAGTTCAAGAAACAACAGAGGGAACAGATCCACATCAGTTCCCTTACTGACAGTAGGGGTGTACATGAACCGGGTTGGTTCGGTTTTTATCAAAACCAAACCAAACCAACTATATTGGTTTGGATTGGTTCGATTTTGTCGGATTTTTCGAGTTTTCGGGGTTTTTTACTTAAATATTATTTTAATCTTACTTTGTTAAATATTTGATAAGTAAATATATATTTAGTAAAAGTATAAAAAAATTGACAAACATATTATCGATTAAAATATTCTTATGGGAGAATTCTATTAGTAACACATAATAGTTATTGTTTTAGTCGTCTGACAATAATTTTTCGCTGATGTACACTTTCAGGTTAACAGAATTTAGTAATTAAACATAAAAAATGAATATGATACCTAAATATTAATAATCACTTCACATTCGAAAAAGATATAAGAATTTAATAGATCTTAACATATGATATGAATATGGAAGAAGAATGTGATAGACGCATTTCAGTAACACTTGATAAGAAAGTGATTATACAACCCATTATTTAAGGTCAATAAATATGGAGCACTTCATATTCTATTCAAATTTATATCCCGCAAGAGTATCTCAAATATTTCTAGATATTTTTTAAAGAAAATTCTATATAAAATCTTAAAAGTATATATAAAAATTATATATTTATATGTCGGATTGGTTCGAGTTTTTGTACTCAATACTAAACCAAATCAAATCAAACCAAGTCGGTTTTTATCGGTTTGGTTTGACTTTTCGGTTTGGTGTGATTTTTCGGTTCGGTTTGTACACCCCTAGCTGATAGTACCAGTCAACTCCCCACACTTGTAAAGTGAGTGCAATTGTTCCTCTTCACACACGCAACTGTGCAAACAGTGGAACAGTCACTTTATGGGGAATGCCTTTGTGCCAAACATGTTTACATCAATCAAGTGATGTCACTTATGTAATATTATCATGAAGGAAAGGCAAAACAATACACTTGCACACTCCAAAATTGATCAAGCTCTCTCTCAAGTGTATTGCCAATCTGCAAGTGACATTCAAGGCGTCAAGAACAAAGAGCAACATAACGAAGGACTAGTTTCTTGCATAGAGTCATCATATGTCCTTAGTTGTGTAGCACCTTTGTCAAAGTGATTTACTTGTAATTCCTATTTTGCTTAGTTAGAAGCATTATGTAGGAAACCTTTGTGAAATCATAAACCATGAGTTTGTGTCTTGGCTAGAGTTAGTCAAGTTGTAAGCTTTGTAATTGAGTTATTACAAGTTAGTAAGGGATTAAGAGGTTAATTCCTAGGTTACAATAGTTTGTAATCTGAAAGTTTGCTCAGTAGTGAAGTTGAAATCCTACAATGGTAAGTCGTGATTTTTTATCCCGTGAGCTAGAAGTTTTCCACATAAAACTCTATTATGTCATTTACTTACAGTTGTGTGTGTATTTTGTGGGAACAAATAGAGAACCTGGTTCTGTATATAAGTTTGATGGACCTTTAATTTCTATCGTAAACTCATAGGGTAAGAAAATAAAAGTAAATAAAGCAAGGAAATAGAACCTGATTTTATTGCCAACTTATAATTCCATTGCTGTGATGTAGTGGCTTTTGTCATAGGATATTCCATATCATTGGCAGAGACGGAATTAACCGTCATTATTACCATGTTGGGAAAATTTCATATGTTTAAATTCAATTTTCAGAAACCACTAAAAGATTATATTCCCAACACAAATCAATTATGTCTCGTTGAAGGCAACGATTTAATTGATATCCCAACACAAGGAGAATTCTTATTTTTTGTTCCATTTTCAATGATCAGAAATGATACGCTTCAAGACAGTTTCGGTTTTGTCAAAGGCCGCTTCTGGCTTGTGCTATTGTTGCGTCTGAAATTGAGTATTCAACACAAATCCAAGCAGTCCAAGTTGCACCTTTGGATTGACTTGCTTGTTACACAGTAAATAAACTTGAATTGAATTGGGGCTTAGTCAAAATGACGCAACGTATATGTAACAGTCCACACAACACAACTGCATTGTTTCACCATGAAAGCCATTGCCATGAGTATATAACAGCGGATATACGCAGACGAGGAAGAACAAGACTGTAAAGTCAATAGCCTGTTACTTCCTCGTTTCGTTTTCCTCAATCGCTACAATACCAGTAACGCCTTGAGGAATTTAATTCCGAGTGCTTGTGTGTCCTTTGTATACGGTCGAAATAGATTTCGGCCTTCGTACGATTAGTCGAGGTCGAAACATAATGGATCGAAGAAATACTTCGTAATATCGAGATGGGTTCCGAAGATAGTAAGAACGAGCTTCAGATTTCAGGTATAGGTCAAACACCGAGTTCGAAGTCATTATCAAGCTCGGGTCCGAATCAAACTATGATGAGATGACTTCGAACTTAAGAGGCAGAGGTCAACCGATACCGAGCCCGAACCATCACCTAATTCCGAGTCCACATCGAGCTCTAGAAGCAATACCGACCGGCATCGAGGCCGATCAAGCTCGAGCTCACAGACAAGAGCCGTTGCAAATACACTAAGGAAGAGAATCTCGGCGGAAATTAGGGAAAAGCTGATTTATCATGGGTTCCCCACTATGTATTTTTAATTATATCTAAAGTAGAATCATTCACTATAAAGAGGATGGCTACATTTCTGTAGAGGGGCGAGTTATTTGTCTTACATTGTAATTCAAGCACCATATTCTCTTATATTCAAGAGTTACTCTTTTAAACCTCATAAACTGATTCATCTTGCTTAGTCCTAAAATCATCTTCTTTACAACCTTGCTTATTTTGTACTCTTTGCAGTCGATATTTGATAATTTATTTTATCCTTACGATTTGTATTGAGCTATATCACATATCCTTAGAACTACGTATAAATTCAACTCGATCCGTTTTTCGGGTAAACAATTTGGCGCCCACCGTAGGGCGAAGGATAATAGTGGTTATTTGATACGAATCAGCAAAACCACACCGTTTTGCGCTTGTTTCCGAAAGTATCTTGGATTTCGGATTAGCAACAATTAACTATCAATCAAATGGCCTTACCTAGCGACAACGAAGCTGATCTTCAAGATGAGAACAACAACTTGACACCCAGTACCGAAAGCCCACTTGTCAACGCTGCTGGAGCTCGAATCGAAGTACCGGTGGACATCAATTCATATGTGGCCATTGAGGCAAACGTACATTCTGAACCTGAAAGTAGCATTCATGGCGGAACTCGATCTGTACCTCTAGACACCCATAACATTGAGGAAAACGGAATCAGCTTGCGTATGATTTTCGAAATGTTGCACGATCAACAGGTAGCGATAGCTCAGTTGCAAAGTCAAATACAAGTACCGAGCAGACCAGAGCCCACTCCACCCTGAGAGATCACCCGAAGAACAGAGCTAGTTGTAGCAAGGTCGAACGAGCAAGAATCGAGGACTAATCCCGGAGTTGTTAAGATGTTTGAAGAACTGACAAAACAGATCGAAGAAAACAACAAAAAGGTGGAAGCGTACAACTCCAAGGTTGATCAAATCCCAGGGGCACCCCCGATATTGAAAGGCTTAGATTCCAAAAAATTCGTTTAGAAGTCTTTCCCCCGGAGCGCAGCCCCTAAGTCGATCCCAAAGAAGTTTTGGATGCCTGAAATTCCTAAGTATAATGGGACGACCGACCTCAACAAACATGTCACCTCTTACGCATATACCATTAAAGGAAACGATCTAGAAGATGATGAGATCGAATATGTATTATTGAAAGAATTAGTTGAAACCTTGTCAAAAGGGGCAATGATATGGTATTATAATTTACCATCTAACTCTATTGATTCTTTTGCTATGCTTGCAGATTGCTTCGTAAAAGCACATGCCGGGGCCATAAAGGTCGTCGAAACCAGAAAGTCGGACATGTTCAATGTAATACAAAAGGATAACGAGATGCTAAGGGAGTTCGTATCTCGTTTTCAAACGGAACAAATGGATATTCCACCAGTCACAGGCGATTGGGTTGTTCAAGCTTTCACTCAAGGTCTAAACGAACGAAGCTCGATGGCTTCATGGCGGCTGAAGCATAATCTGATCGAGTACCCAGCTATTACTTGGACCGATGTGCACAATCGATATCAATTCAAAATAAGAGTCGAAGACGACCAGTTACTAAAAGAACTACCAACCAAAGGTCCATTACTAAAAGAACTACCAACCAAAGGTCGACTAGAGACCGATACCGGCCATATAGCGGAAATCTACAAGCTCGGTCTGATAAAATGGCAATCAACTACCAAGCAATTAGAAGTTCTGAGGCCTCCTTACAATCAACCTCGAATACTAGGAGGCATTGTCATTGAACATATCTGCGATGATTATCAAGTTCGGTGCAAAGGAAGTTACTTCGTTATTTCATGGCAACAATGTCTTGACAGGAAATATTGTAAGGGACAAATGGTAGAACGAGCCATGCCCATGTAGCTGGCCCGAGCCCTGACACAAAACATGAACACATGTATAATGACTTACAAAGAAAACATTCTTCTTTACCGATGTCCAAGAAAAAATCTTGTATTTTTGAGATCTGTTATACAAAGCCTAAGGGCTACCCCGACTCGAGTTCGAGCAATCATTCTCACTCGGGGACTAACTACTAAGCCTACGGGCTACTTTTATTTCGAGTTCGAGCAAGCACTCACTCGACCATCACGCCTACGAGCTACATTACTTCGAGTTCGAAACATTCACTCGACTACTAAGCCTACGGGCTACTTTTATTTCGAGTTCGAGCAAGCACTCACTCGACCATCACGCCTACGAGCTACATTACTTCGAGTTCGAAACATTCACTCGACTACTAAGCCTACGGGCTACTTTTATTTCGAGTTCGAGCAAGCACTCACTCGACCATCACGCCTACGAGCTACATTACTTCGAGTTCGAAACATTCACTCGACTACTAAGCCTACGGGCTACTTTTATTTCGAGTTTGAGCAAGCACTCACTAGACCATCACGTCTACGGGCTACATTACTTCGAGTTCAAATCATTCACTCGACTACTAAGCCTTCGAGCTACTTTTATTTCGAGTTCGAGCAAGCACTCACTCGACCATCACGCCTACGGGCTATATTATATCGAGTTCGAATTATTCACTCGACTACTAAGCCTATGGGCTACTTTTATTTCGAGTTCGAGCAAACACTCACTCGTCCATCACGCCTACGGGCTACATTACTTTGAGTTCGAATCATTCACTTAACTACTAAGCCTACAGGCTACTCCTCTTTTGAGTTCGAGCAAGCACTCACTCGACCATCACCCTACTGGCTACATTACTTCGAGTTCGAAACATTCAATCGACCACTAAGCCTACATGCTACTTTTATTCCGAGTTCGAACTAGCACTCACTTGGCCGTTACGCCTACGGGCTATATTACTTCGAGTTCGAATCATTCACTCGACTACTGAGCCTACGGGCTACTTTTATTTCGAGTTCGGGCGAATCACCCACTCGACCAATCAATGCCTACGGGCTACATTACTTCGAGTAAGTTACTCATTATTTCAAGTTCAAACGAACACTCGACTATTTAAGGCTGAAGACTGTTCGAGCAAAGGGGACTACCCACAAAGCCCGAAGGCAACAGTGATTAAAATTCAAACTATTTATTTAGCTTAAAAGACCATTTTGCTTCAAAAGAAAGAAAGATTTATATTTACAAATTTTTATACAAAGGCAAAAGGAAGTTCTTTATACAAAGACCGAAAGCGGTATCAAAAGAACGCAACAAACTACCTAAGGCCCTAAATGGATCAATCTTCATCGGAGGTCATGTTCTCGGCATCTTCAGACTCACCCGAGTCATCGGAGTCCTCCTCAGGAAAGGCCAACCTTCGAGCTTTGTTCTCCTCCGCCCTGGCGACTTCAATCTCGGCCCCAATATCGAAGCCCTGAGCTCTGACCTCCTCGAGAGCTTCTCTCCGAGCTTGCCATTTTGCATGTTCGACCATGTTCTTAGCTTTGGCTTGGTTAACCTCAACATCGATCCTAAACTGAGCCACTTTGGCATCAGCACTTTTATTGGCCTCGATCACCTTAGATTTGGCAACTTCAAGTTCATTAGCCAAATCTGCTTTATCTGAAGTGGCCAAATCCAACCGATGTTGAAGCTCTTTCATCTTCTCGATCAGCCCTGAAGCATTTTCTTTCGCAGATCGAAGTTGGGCATCAGACAACTCCAACTGAGCTTGAACGACTTCCTTTTTCGAGGCAAGGATATCCATATCTTTTTAAATTCTTCTACCTCGGCCAGTAGCGCATCTACCTGTGAGTTAAGCCGTCCAATCTGCTCGATCCTCTGCCGAACCTGCAGAATCGGATCGTTAGTGGTTATCTCTTTTTCATCTTCACTGTCATGGAACATGCGGAATACCTGCTCAGTCATCTCCTCGTGCTCTTCCCGAGCTGCTGTCAAATTTGCTCGAAGTTTTTCACTAAGGAGCTTGTACGAGTCACTCTTCTTAGTGAGGATCCAAACCTCGGCATCATGCTCCTCCCGGATTCGAAGAAAGGTCTCGTGATGCAACACCAAAGCCTACAAACAGAAGGAGAAACATTAGAATTACCTACAATTCTAAGTGTAAAAGAAGCGGCAAAACGCTATCAGAGTTACCTGATTCAAAGCATGTTGGGCCTCGTTGAAGAGACAGGTGGGCCCCACCGCATTCGTCACTGATTGATCTTCTTCGGTCACCAAGGACCGAAGGTAACTGGCAAACCCTACAAGGGGAGAAAATATTCGGGTATCCTCAGGTACGGAGAGCACTATCTTCCGCCTACGGTCGGGATCAACACTCGGGGCTCGGAATCGATCCACCAGTTTGTGAACCGATGAAGGCTCGGTAGAACCCGACCACTATGCTTTTTTGGGTACCGGCATTCCACCAAAATCGGTAACCTCCTCCGAGGCACCTGACTCAAGCCCCTCTAGAAAACCGTGGATATCGGCCGACTCCTGAATGCCCTCATAGGACCGATCCTTTAACATGCTGGACTCTCGAATCATGGCATCCAAAATCTGAGGGGATACACTAATATAAATTATCCTGAATCCCTTGAAATATCTTTTACAGCCCGAGAAGACCCTCCCTCGATATCCCCTTCAATCATCTTAGCTCGAGAAGGGATAATCTCGGCTTCTTCCTATTCTGGGATTATGGCCAGGGTTCCCTGATTTTCTTTCGCCAAATTAAAAGACTATTGAATCACAACATTAGCCTGTAAACAGGCTAAATTCTCCTCTCCTTCTTCGGGCTCGTCCCTTAAATGGTGGACCACTTCCGAAGACATAACACCAGAGACCCCCTTCGGCTTTCGAGATCTCTTAGCCGGTTTCTTCTTTTCCGAGCTCGGGGAGCTCGATACATCTTTTCTCTTCCTTTCTTGTACCTGCTTCAGGGTAGGAACATCTTCACCACCAGATGGGGGCCCCATGACTACATCTTTCCCGAGTCCTACAAAGGGAAAAATGGGAGATTTACCAGACAAATCGATAAAAAGATTTACCAAGACTGCGGGCCTCTCATCGACCTTTTGATAGTTCGACCCAAGCACGCTCGGAGTACGATCTCTGCAATACCAGACCTTCGATCCATTGTTTAAGATCCGGGATCGGTTCCGGCATCCGAGCTACGACTGTGATAAGAAAAGAAAGATTGATCAACAAAATGAAAGGCAATCACAAAATCAAAACGGGCAAAGATAAACATTTACTCATGGCTAATATTCCATTTCTCGGGAAATGGAAAGTCATCGGCAAGGATCAGGTCCGAGGTTTTAATTCGACTAAAACGGCCCATCCAACCCTGATCCCGAGTTTCGTCTATGCTTGAGAATGGCGATTTGGTTGCTCGGCGAGCAAGCTTGATCAACCCTCCTCGATAAAGCCGGGGACTATAAAGGAGCATAAGAAGATCAAGGGTGAAGATACGCCCCTCGACCTTGCTCGAGAAAAATCGAAGAAGAATCACTATCCTCCAAAGGGAAGGGTGGATCTGGCCGAGGGTCACATCGTACCTCTTACAAAAGGCAACGATGACGGGGTCTAGAGGGCCCAACATGAAAGGATAAGTGTAAACACTTAAGAAACCTTCGATGTGGGTAGTAATTGATTCATCAGGCGATAGGATTACTACGAGTTTATTATCCTAGTTGCATTCTTGTATGACTTTATCGAGAACTTTCTCGATAATTGAACATTGGTACCTTGACATCGGCTCACACCGACCCGGTATCAGAGAAGGCTTTTCAATTTTAAAATCGCCTACAGTCAAGCAACCTACCGGAATGAATTTCTCAGGGTGGGGCTCTTCTACATTCTCGCCACCGGCAGGTTGAGATGAAGAAACAGTCTCTTTTTGCGGAACAATTTTAGACGTTTTTGCAATATAAAATTCACAGATTTGCAGACGGAAAACTCAGAAAAGACAAAAAGGAACTTAGAAAATTTGGAAGATTGAAGACGCAAAAGTGATAAATGGTGGAAGGAAGGGCTATTTATAGACTGAAGCAATGACAGTTCAATATCAGCGGTGGCCGACCACCTTCTGACACACATTAAATATTTTGGTAAACTGAACCGATAGGACAACTATCACGTACGTCATGGTCGGGATCGATGCAAACATCAGTGTATATCTGATCGAGCTGTTGGGAAATCATATCGTTTCTCGCCACATCGTTTCCCGAGAAACGAGGGAACTATCTGTATACGGTCGAAATAAATTTCGATTTTTGTACGATTGGTCGAGGTCGAAGCATAATGGATTAAAGAAAGACTTCGTAATATCGAGATGGGTTCCGAAGATGGTATGAACGAGCTTCAGATTTCAGATATAGGTCAAATACCGAGTTCGAAGTCATTATCGAGCTTGGGTTCAAATCAAACTATGATGAGATGACTTCAAGCTTAAGAGGCAGAGGTCAACCGATACCGAGCCCGAACCATCACCTGATTCTGAGTCCACATCGAGCTCTAGAAGCAATATCGACCGGCATTGAGGCCGATCAAGCTCGAGCTCACAGACAAGAGCCGTTGCAAACACACTAAGGAAAAGAATTCCGGCGAAAATTAGGGAAAAGCTTATTTATCATGGGTTCCCCACTATGTATTTTTAATTATATCTAAAGTAGGATCCTCCACTAAAAAGTGGATGGCTACATTTCTATAGAGGGGCGAGTTCTTTGGCTTACATTGTAATTCAAGCACCATGTTCTCTTATATTCAAGAGTTACTCTTTTAAGCCTCATAAACTGATTCATCTTGCTTAGTCCTAAAATCGTCTTCTTTACAACCTTGTTTATTTTGCACTCTTTGCAGTTCATATTTGATATTTTCTTTTATCCTTACGATTTTTATTGAGCTATATCACATATCCTTAGAACTACGTATAAATTCAACTCGATCCATTTTTTGAGTAAACATCCTTAAGGAATTTAATTCATCACTGTTGCCCAAAGTTATGGATTACTTCATTCCATGATAGAACGAAAAAAGTATTTTGTAATACTGGCAATCGAAATTACAGAACTTCGGCGAACTCAACAAACTGAGCAAATCACACTTGACACTTAGTTTATTTGAAAAAATAATGCAACAATGTAGAAAAGATGGGAGAAGTTTTCAGATTTTTCATATATGAAAAATGAGGCAAAGTCTCTAAATTTATAGACAATGAAAGTGAGATGAAGAGGTGCAATCCAAGAGGTGCCTCTTCCATTTCTCATTCACGCTCTTTAGAAAAGCGCCAACAGAAACAAGTATTGTTGTTATTATGGCTTTTCTATCTTAACTACTACCTCCGTTCCAGTTTATGTGAACCTATTTCCTTTTTGGTCCATTCCAAAAAGAATGACCCCTTTCTAAATTTGAAAATAATTTTGCTTAAACTTACAATTCTACCCTTAATGAGAAGCTTTTATAACCACACAAATACTCTGGGCCCCTTTTTGAATTGTTTAGGACCACAAATTCCAAAATTTTTTATTTTTTCTTAAACTTCGTGCCTAGTCAAACATGTTCACATAAATTGGAACAGAGAGAGTAAGAAACAATGCCGGCTCACAGGTAAGGCATCCCAAGCAATTGCTTTATGCCCCAAAGTTTAGAGGGTCCATTTTTTGCTAGCAGTACTTTTTAAAAAGTAATATTTTTTTAAAAAAATTGAAGATTTTGAAATAATTTTTTAATACAAGGTGGGTTACTCTGATGGTGGGTTACTCTGATGGTAAGTACCCTCCATTTCCAACCAAGAGGTTATGAGTTCGAGTCACCCCAAGAGCAAGGTGGAGAGTTCTTGGAGGGAAGGATGCCGAGGGTCATTTGTAAACAGTCTCTCTACCCTAAGGTAGGGGTAAGGTCTGCGTACACACTACCCTCCCCAGACCCCACTAGTAGGATTATACTGGGTTGTTGTTGTTATTGTTGTTGTTGTAATTTTTTAATAGAAAAAATAACTTTGATTTGTTACTGATGTCGACCACAGAGATTTGAATAATCTGAAGCGTGAAAAGTATCTATAATTTTTATTTAGTGGAAAATTTTGAGATCACAAGAAAATCAAAGAAAAGTCACTCTGATGGATAGTTTAGACTTATTTTTCGAATTAAAAGCATTAAAGAAAATACTATATGTAGAAATAATACCCAAATCTATATGCTCAATCTGATAACAAGACTTGAAAAGGTAAGATTTGATTCTTTTTCAAATTCCTATATTCCTTATGGAATAATATTCCTATAACAGTTACATTTTGGGGAAGAAGTTTATTAAATTTTAATATATATCTCAGCTAGGATCAACAATGTCTCAAGAGACATTAAAATGGATTAGTTATATTATCAAGCGAAAAAGAATTATTAGAATAACTCGATTATAAACAAAATATTAATAACTTTGCATAAGGAAAATAGATTTAAATTAAAAATATATAAGAACTTAAAAAAAAGAAATAGGGCCCTTCATAAAGATTTAACTTTAGGCCACCAATAACGTTAAGCCGCCCGCTAATAAAAAAGCTCCAAGCAAGGAATCAGATTCATTAAGCTTGGGGTTTTGAAGTTTTACATTACCTTGAAGAGGGAAATACAACATACTAGAATATTTTCTGGTTTTAGAATTCCACGTGATGTATGTTCGAAAGAACATTTTGTGCTTTCACCCCAGAATGACAGGATTTATTGTTTTAACGATATAATCAAGTAAATAAAAGTTTATTTTTTCTAATAGATTAAGTTCTTATATTAGATGGACGCACAACTCAGTATTAGAGTATATAAGCCAATGTGATTGGCCAATGAAAAAGAATTAGGCACCAAGGTATATTAAAGAGTTTAACTACGAGCATGTCATTTTACTTGTTGTATCAACTAACATGCTATATATCTTTTGGATGATATGATTAATGATAGAGGCAGAGGCGGAATTAGGATTTGAAGTGTCTGGGTTCTAAATTTTAAAATAAAATACTATTTTCAGTGAGAATCGAATCCCCATCTTTCCCAGCAAACCCACAGCCCTTACCGTTGAACCAAGACCCCTTTTGTTACTGGGTTCGGCAGTATATGTTTATATAGATTTAATAAATATTTCAATACAAATATAGGGTTCCGAAAAAAGTCACTGGGTTTGCCCGAACCCGCACCCACTACTGTAGCTCCGCCCCTTGATAGAGGGTGTGGTAATTAGTGTCGGGATAACTTATACCTTCTTCTTAGAAATTATGCAATTGTTATTTTTAATACAACATACCAAACAGTGGATAAAAAATAATACCAGGATAAGTAATCACAGAATAACTTATCCCGGCATAAGCCGTATTCAAACCAAACGACCCTTTAGTGTGTATAAGTTAAATTCTTCCGTTAAAGACATAAATTTAAATGAAAAGTATGCTTTGTCTAATAATTTAAGTTTTTAAATAAGATAATCACACTATTCGACAACGTAAAAATGTAAGGATCGGGATGTGTAGAGAGACCAGCTCGGAACAGAGGAAGAAGCAACATTAGGAATTTAGGTCCAGACTAATTGCTGTAATTACAGAATGATTATCTCCTCATTTGAAGCATTTACAAGAATTCTTTTTACACATAAAGGAAAAAAGGATGGGGAACTTTGATGAAAGTCCGGGGCCTGCTAGTTTGAATGGGGATATGAATCATTTCAGAACAAACTTTGGAGGTTCAAAAGCTTTGCCTACCATTTTCTGTAGTTTTCTATGTCATTGTCATGGAATTTATTTAAAGATAAAAAGAAAGAATATTGGTGATAAAAATGATTCTTTCAAGTGGAGGGTGCTCAAAAGAAGGAACATATTCCTTATCATTTCTAGTGTATCTTATTTTAAATTCCATTTTGATTCCATAAGAAAGCCCTTTTCTCCAAGTTGGCCAAATCTCATGTCCCACAATATGTTACTATAATATTTGCTATTATGTGATCTTTACATAATGATTGTAGTTTTTGATGTCCTATTTAGTTGTTCTTTTGTTTTGAGGAAAGTGGCAGAGTGAGCTCAAAATCTATATCTTGTTTCCACTGAGAAATGCCTTAGCCAATTTAGCTTGTGAATAATACTAACAAGATATTGGCAATTTCCATGTTATTCTTTTATTTTTTGGACATTATCAAGATAGCATTCACCCTCTGCTTGGGATTACTTCTAGAAGTGTTTAAGTTAATATCAGGATTCTATAAGTGATTTTGAGTCATATTGCAATCTTAATTTACTTCATTACCAGAGTACTCAAAATCTGATCTTTGTCATTTCGTGGATAAGCTTCCTATAGGTGTTAATGTGTTATTGTCCAAATATATGATTTTGGTATTTCAAACACCAGTCGGTAGATGTCAAATATAGTATTTTTCACATTGGAAAACATAGATCTTTCTGCAGGAAATGCAACAACAACAACATCTCAGTAAAATCTCACAAGTGGGGTCTAGGGAGAATAAAGTGTACACAGACCTTACCCCTATT
This sequence comes from Nicotiana otophora, assembly GCA_000715115.1. Classification (NCBI taxonomy): domain Eukaryota; kingdom Viridiplantae; phylum Streptophyta; class Magnoliopsida; order Solanales; family Solanaceae; genus Nicotiana; species Nicotiana otophora. The sequence continues at coordinate 7,118 of AWOL01S0019486.1, read as the reverse complement.
CCGGAGGGATATAGAGGTTGTTTTCAAAAAGACCTTCGGCTTAAAAAGACGAAAATAAACAATAGATCAGTGACAACAACAAAAGCCAGAAAAATAATATCAGCATCGTAAGAGACATAAAATAGATGGAAAAGCAATAACAATAACCAGTAATAATACCATAACCCTACATAAACCACTAACAACCCAAAGCGAAACATTATCAGTCTAGCCCGCCCCCAGTACAAAGCAGAAAAACGCTCGCCTCCCTCCTAACCTACAATTTTAATGCTCAACATCTACACCTTCCTATCAAGAGCCATGTCCTCGAAAATCTGAAGTCGTGTCATGTCCTGTCTGATCACTTCACCCCAATACTTCTTAGGCTATCCCCTACCTCTCATCGTACCTATCAATGCCAATCGCTCACGCCTCCTAACCGGGGCATCTTGACTTCTCCTCCGCACGTGCCCGAACCGTCTAAGCCTCGCTTCCCACATCTTGTCATCCATGGGAGCCACGCCCACCTTCTCCCAAATATCTTCATTACTAATCTTATCCAGCCTAGTGTGCCTGCACATTCATCTTAACATCCTCGTTTCTGCAACTTTCATCTTTTGAATATGAGAATTCTTGGTTGCCCAACACTCAGCCCTAGCCGGTTTAACCACCGCTCTATAGAACTTGCCTTTAAGTTTCTGTGGTACTTTTTTGTCATGCAGGACTCTAGATGCTAACCTCCATTTCATCCACCTCACTCCTATACGGTGCGTGGCATCCTCGTCTATCTCCCCGTCCCGTGGATAATTGACCCAAGGTACTTAAAACTTCCTTTGTAATGGTAAAAAATGCTACAACATCTCCGATAAATACTTTACTTAATTGTGAGAATATATATTGTAATTAACTATGATTTGATTTAATGGCAGAGCGTGTGAAGACACATTATTATCTATACTATATTAAAAGCACGAAGGCCCTTAGCGAAATGTCGTTCGCTTTTTTTACCCTTCATAAGTGTATTTTATGTTGGATAAAATTGTAATTTGTAAATACACAAAAAACAAATCGAAATTGAACCAACAATTAATGTCAATTTAGACTTAGGATTCTTTTACCAAAACTGTCGAACACGTAATAGCTAGCTATAATTAATATCGATAGCAAATAGTATCCAAACAATTACGCTCACTTTAGATTTAGGATTCTTCTTCCAAAATTTGCGCAGCAATTAATGTTGTAGAACTATGATTCTTTTACTAAAATTTCTGTATAATATCACTTTATAGTCTTTAAGTACCGCCGATTAATATTCTGATTTTAATTTATTTTTGGACGAAATTTCTCTCAAGACTCTTTCGCCTTCCCCCATAATAAGCAACCACAATCACATAGGTAATATTTGGCCTCACTCTTTGCCTTGCTTTTCGTTTTTGTCGACTGTGTTTTTTTTTATACGTTACTTGATATATTTGCCGTTGTTCTACATAATTTATTTGTTTATTTTCTTTTGTTTTAAATATTCTTGAACTTAAGAGATATGAAGTCTAATTTGTAGGAGTTTTAAAATTTAATTCAGGGATGAATGTGTTGCTAGACGAGACTATAAGTCAAAGCCAACTCAAATCTTATGATATTTGAGGGTTCAGAAAAAATCTCGAAACATTTGAATTCAAAGATCTTTGAGTTAACAACAAAAGAGATAAAATATTTATGCAAAAAAGATTAGTTGTTCTTTGACTTTTTATTGGTTATATTGTATTCTGTGATAGTTGTTTACAAAAGTAGGATGGCGTTGGGAGCTAGGTTGAGAGATTTAACTTGGATGTTTTGGCTTGAATCTATGGTACTGAAAAGCAAAAAAAAAATTGTCATTTCAGTTTATGCAAAAAAAATAAATTATGCCACATATAAAACTATGCTGCAACCTAACAAGTTTGTGATATCTTCTATCAAGTTTGTGATGTCAATATATACTCTAATAAAGCTATTAGATATAAATACTCTTCAATTAACATCTCATTATTATGTATTCATCTTTTAATTTTGTGATGCCAATATACATTATAATAATACTATTAGTAATATTCTATTAACATTCTCTTACGGACTATTCGTTTCACATGATTTATTCTGTTTATACCGTTCGTGTCTTGACCACGTAGACTCCTCCTTAGTTATGTAAACCATGTGTTAATAAATGATAGTGTCTTAAAGAAGTTTTAGACATATGTAGTGCCTTCAAAACTTCTCGTTCAAAAACTTAATGGAGTAGCAATATTTTTTTTTCTCAAACTCATCTTTTTTGCTTGATTATATAAACTTTCTTTGATTGATATAGACGCTATGATCTTTATTTGTTAGTAAACTACATTAATGCACAATTATAACTTGTGAAAACAAACGTATGAGATATCAAAATAATATAATACATATTAGACAACCATTCTGGTTTAGTGCAGTTGCACGAGCGAAATAAAAAGATCAGCAAATTATGTTATGGTGAATTTAAACACTAAAATGCATGTTATCAGTGATAACGTTTAATGAAAATTACAATGTTCTTTACAATCAATCATCCTTTGTTAGTTTATACTTTTCTGTTGATAAGCTAGCTCTGTTAAGTTAGTACAAATAGTTGAATATTCATTTTTACTACTAAATATCATACATGACTAATTTTCATAGCAAATTTAGAAAATTCACAAGTCTATAATCATACAATTTATAGATAAATAACATATTTCAAGAGTCTATTTTTATCTAATTTAGTCAATCTAACCAGTAAAGTCTTAGTATTTTTGCCGATTTCTCTCTCTCTCTCAATATTTTTTTGTAATGGATAATAGTTTGAGGTGCTATATATAGACAAAATTTTTCCCTAATTACTCCTGGCATTTTTGTTTCGATGGATGATTTTAAATTTTTTTTTGGTTCTTTATATTTAGATTTCAGAACACATCAACTTCTTAGGACATTACATGCTAAGCGAGCAAAATTCAAAAATCGCTCCAGAACTTTATTTTTTGGATAATTAAAAGTTTTTGGCAAGATTTTTAAGTGTTTCAGAGTAAAAAGACTATTTTTCTTTGAAAAATATCTAAAAGCAATTTCTTAAAAATGACAAAAACTTCTTAAAAGAGATTTAAACAAACATGTCTTTTTAAAAAAAGGGATTTAAACAAAAACGTTAGTTCGAGCTACACAAACAAATAAATACTTTTCATATTTTTATGAGATAGCTAACCTTTTGCTTTATTGTCAGTATTTTCCTATGGTTGCTACCAAACCTCTATTTTTGTTTCCAGACCTTCCGGTCCGAAATTTTAATTTTGGTAGTAATGACATTTAACAAGTTGTGATAGCTGTCACACCCCTTTTTCTACCCCAAAAAGATATTGTGTGGATTAAGAGTTTTTCCAATTAAAGTGACAAAATTGAGTAGGGATTATTTTATTTATAGAGTCGCCACTTGAAATTGATTTTGTTGGTGTTCCAAGTCACCTTTTATTTGAATCCCTAATCAAAGGAAGATTTGACTCTATTATTATTGGTCTGCGAAAACAAAGTCCGGGTAAGGAATTCTGTTAACCGGGGAGAAGGTGTAAGGCATTCCCCGAATCCCGTGGTTCTAGCACGGTCGCTTTTATTGACTAAAATTTGGCTTGAATTATTTTTGGATAAAGTGTGTATTATTTGCCTTAAGTTACTATTGTCTAGTGCTGCTTAATAATTAATAATTTTGGCCTAGGAGCATGCAAGCGCACAAAGTCCTTATTTGATTATATGTATTAAAACAAAGAACATGTCGGTACACATGATTTAAATACAATTAATATTAAAAAAAAATCAAGGAGCGGGAATGCACACATGACTACTTTATTAAAAAAAAATTATCGACCAAGGACCGTGTATGAACACATGGTCTACATCTCAAACGTGCCTAAAATTGCCTATCGCTTAAATTAATTAAAAAGCGCTTCTTTTTTATTTATTACTTGTTCTACTGAAAAAAAAAATTATTATTAAAAATAATTTCTCACTAATGCAAGACATTAAACCCGGGTAAGCTTATGTTAAACTTTCATGGTATTGTGCCACTTATTTTATTTAACAAAAGATAATTTATTGGTTTTAAAGAAAATGTCCATCTTACTTTCTAATGCCATTGGGCCTATAAATTTTAGCTTATTTGGCCCATGTCGCTTAAGAGCATCGATGACCAAGACAACACAATAACAAGTATCCTTCATAGCCCAAATTGCTTCTTACATTGATGTCCAAACTAAAAATTATTTTTTCATAAAAAGAAACTTACATGCTAATTATTATCTTTTATCTTCTTAACCAACTATTTCTTAAGGATTAACATAATATTTCTACTCATCTACACCAACATGGCACTAATCAAACTACACTCATTAACAACATAAAAATCACGACTAAATATAAAAACTACAAAAAACGGTAATACTTCAATGCTAAAGAGAAGAACTATATTAAGTATAACATTATGTTGACTATAATTCAAAGCATCAAAATATTTGAAGCTAGAAGTCTTTCTTAGATAATTATACATGAACCATAAAAGTAACTCACAAAAAAAGAGCCCAAACTAAACAAACATGGTTAAAAGTGGGGTTTTTTATCTTTTCCTTAAACTAAGTAATCTTAACAGAATACAATTTCAATCACATATATAAAGAAGAAAACGATAATTTAACTAATTTTTAACAGATTTACATGATGATAACACTAATATAACATTCATCTTGAAACAAAATCAGATCTAATATGTTCCATCAACCAAACCGGGATCAAATTCTTCTTATTATCATCAAGAATCTGTAATATAAGAATTTGAAAGTTACATGATTTG